>JAAGAY010147968.1:0-115911 GCA_011801015.1 Ardeotis arabs
CAGCACCGACCCCTGGGGAACACCACTTGTGACCGGTAGCCAGCTGGATTTAACTCCATTCACCACCACTCTCTGAGCCCGGCCCTCCAGCCAGCTCCTTACCCAGCCAAGAGTGTACCCATCCAAGCCATGGGCTGCCAGCTTCTGCAGGAGAATACCGTGGGAGACAGTGTCAAAGGCTTTGCTGAAGTCTAGGTAGACCACATCAACAGCCCACCCAGTTGGCATCCCACCCAGTAAGGTTTCCTGACAGCTCTTCACATAATAGGCTGTCGACGAAGGGTTTGTATTCCTGGAGACCGCAGAATCCTGCAGACAAGCTTGTCCTTAATTATAGCAGTCCCTAGCAAGGACTATCATCTTAACAAGACATGGAGATGAGTCTGTGCTGTTTCCCCCTCCCTTCACAGCATATGTTGAACTGACCCACATCTCAATTTTAGAAACAGACATGTCTGATCTGACCAAAGGAATGGCTGGGCCTGTTGGGGCTCTTTCCTTTTAAGAAATGATCCAAATATGGACTACAAACTTAGACAAGGTAGCTTGGAGATTCTTCCAGAAAGATGTCTTGTCTGAAAATTATGGACTAGGATAGTAACCTACAGGATGTGACCATCTCTACCATGTAAACTAAGCACAAATGAAAAAACATCATTAAGACTGGAAAATAATGCATGAAATGATGGATAATCATAAATAAGATAAGGAACAACTTTGGTCTCCCAAGAAGGAGTAAGCTCACCTAACAAAGCACAAAAGAAGTTAGGCCACTTCACTGAATTCATGTGGAATGTCTTGCAAGTGGTCAGTTTCAACATCTGCCCCAAAGAAGGGATGATGGTCCCCTCTTCCATTCTCTCCTAGCGAAATCAAGCTTTGTCACACAATTACCCAAATCACAACTTTTTTTTTTTTCATTATTTTATTTTTGTTTTAACCCTGGAAGGCCTGCAAAGGACTGCAGCCCACATGCAGCTCTGGACAATATGACTAGCCGTCACTCACAGTTCACATGACCCGTCTGTCCTTCAGGGAGGCCACGCTCTGATTTTCAGCCCTACTGTACCACACTGAGCAGTAGTTACTGCTCTTCCTCTACCAGCCTCTGCTGTTTCTCCCTTTACCATTAGACAGCTCTGAAGAACTTTGTAGCAAACTCTTGCTCTTACTAGGAATACAGGGGTTAAATTTCATCTTCCTTGGGATGAGTTTGGCAGGCATATGCCGATTTTGTTTTCAATTGCGCCATTTCTCTCCCAGTGCATGCACAGTCACAGCTGTGAATGAGTTGCAGGCTTAAATTTTTAATGCTGCAGGCTATTCCTAGCTACCTCTTCAACATTACCACCTCCACTGCATCCTGTAATGTACCCATGGAGACATCTTGGGTTCCACTTAATTGGAATACCATTTACATTCATCTTTCTGGTTTGTTTGTATCACTGAGTTCTTAAATGGACCCTTGCTGAGGCATGGTTACAAGTTTGTCTTTCTTTGCTTGTTTGTTCTGGAAAAAAAAAAAAAATCAAACTACATTATCTGCAAACTGTTGCAAAAGAAAGATGAAGAAAAGAGTTCTTAACTCATAATGAAAGACATCCAGTTAATAAGGAGGAAATAAAATGCTGTATATTGATAGCCAAATGGAAAATGGTTGCTGTGATTTATTCAGTGGGATGAGCTGAACTCAGTGTATTGTTTTCCAGGGTATTGTACAAATAGAGATCAAGAAGCAGCCTCTGTGCTGAAGATTTAAATAGAAAAGAGATTAAAAAAAATTCAGGCAGTGAAATCATCTTCATTTTACAGGACTGAGGCAAAGAGAAAGTAAGTTTACACAGAAAATCTTGGAAAATCTGGCAGCTGATAGTGTCTTTTGTCAGTTTAAGTCCCGTGCTTTAAACTGAACAATATCTATCTGATTTACAAAGCTTCCAGATATCAGTATCTTCCATCATTTGGAAGCAAGCCCAGATCTGTGGGGGCCTTAGGGAAAGAAGACAACTTTAGGAGAAAGAAGCAACACAGTCCTATCTGTAAGCATCTTTGCAAGTTAAAATTTTTATTTTTTAATTTTTTAATGTGCCTTAGTTGCTGGTTAATTAATTAGCTTCCAGAGAGAGACAGAGTGTGCTTTCTTCATGTTGGAATAGGACTACTCCACAATGTTACCAGAGAAATTTAGCATTGAATGAGGGAAATAAAACACTGTTTCTTCTTGTGCTACACTGGGAAAAATCATTAGGAACTCCTGTTGTAGAAGAATATAACTCCTGCTTTAGCCTTAGGAAGTGTCATCCTCTCAGTCTCATAATAAAATAAAATTTAAAAATCAGTAGTTTGATGACACTATTAAAAACAACATTTGTACCATATTGTTCACACTTAAAATGAGTTAGAATTTCACTGCAAAATCTCCTGGCAATTCTCTCTCAACTAGGGGTCATGCTAATGAGATATTGCCTTGGTGTATTGCAATTTGAAAGTTAGAGAGACAAAGTAATGCAGTCATCCCACATGAAACTTTGGTTTTTTTTGAAGACACCCCATATATTGATGTTAACACAAGCGCAGTCTGAAGGCGAGCAGACAAGCTAGCTTCCAGCCCCTGCTGTTTTAGGAATAGCAAAGTTATCAGTCGTAAATCTAAATCAATCAAAAAATCAGGACTGTTGCAGTGTTTTTTATATATATGCATTTATGCAGCACAAACAGGCATCAGCTCATATTAAGATCGTGTTGAACCTGTGCGTGGTTTCAGTCTCTTAAAATTATTGCAGCTGGACCTGAACTCAGACAGACAAAGATACAAAGGCGTTTTAAATGGAATTTAAAGAAAGCTTTGCTGAAATACTTTGTGACTTCATCTCATTTTTCTCTGCATATGTCAGCCTGCAGTCCTGTTATCTCATCCAGCTTCTACTTTCCTGTCAGACTTTTTTAAGGACTCTGCTAAGACTTGATGTCTCCTTCCCCTTCAAGGGAGAACATGCAGTCTCTTCTAAGAGACTTGGGAGACAGTGTATCTGCAGCAGAATGTCACCTCAATGGCTGTTGTCTCACAAATAATAATGACACAAGTATTATGGAACTTGGATGAAGGAAGCTGTAATGTCTGCCTTGAAAAAAAAAAAAAATGAAGTGGTTTTCAGCAACACTTTGGCAAATGCATCCTTGTATATGAAATTGTCCTCCTTTGCCTCCATTTGTGTAGAATCTATTGTAATGAACTCCGCTTAATTGTGGTGCCTGGTCATTCCACCCTCCACAGGATCAACTGAACCTAATGATAGTAAACAGTAAATGACCACCACTTAATTAGGCAAAAATTAGCATAAATTCCAGATAATGAGGGAAAATATCTGTGGTTAACAAAAAGTTAAAGTGGAAAAAGATATTGTCGTTAAAGACCCAAATGGTGTGCAACTTTGCCTTATTTGAGACTTCTGTTGAATCTTCAAGCTCAGAAGAGCTGACTCAGGATAACAAGCTGTTTGAGGAAACTTGGTCTGGGTTTCACATCACAACCAGGCAATAGCCCTATCCATAATTCACATGATTAGATGGGTTAGGTGGTGAAGTGCTGCAAGTGAAAGAGCTTCACATGGAAATTTTTGGGGTTGTTTCAACATAGACCTTAGTGGGAAGGTGCAAATATAATCAAAACTAAGAGGAAAAAGGAAAACAGTCTGGATCTTTTAGTTGAAATTCAACCTGGTTGCATTTCACCTGTAGATTTCAGATGTCACGTCATTGAAGCATGCATCTGCAAAAGCGTTCAACTAGTTTACACCAATTATAGATAAACTGAGTAGCGAGAGCTGTGGAAACAGCTTCTGCATGGGAGGTGGTTTCTCTGCTCATTTGAAAGCAAAATGTGGGTATCAGGAGGAGAGAGATCTTTCTTAAGTTACCAGCTATTTGCAACACAGCAGGAGAAAACATATGGTCAGTTAATGCGGCTCCATGGGCAAATGGTTAAACTACAGTGATTCAGCACTTCACATCTCTCTAGACGTAGTCAGACTGGAACAGTGAAATGATGCTACCTGCAAAGTCAGGGAGCTGTGCTGGAACACTGTCTCCATTTTGACAAACAGTTGTCATATTACGCCTGTTGCTTTTTGTCTGAGCTCAAGAATCTTATCTGATCATTAGATCTGAGAAAATATGGATTAGAATCCCAGCTATATTGTAATCTCTTTATGATCTTAGTTACACGGTTCATTATAGCCCATTTTACCCATCTGTAGCATTTTCTCCACTGCAAAGTTCTGGGCATAAAGCACAGCCATCATTTGTAAATGCAAAATATTACCATCCCTTTCATTGAGATAAATAGCAACAGCCAGATTTTGATTATATTTTTTTCCTTTTTTTTTTTTTTTCCATCTCATTACTATCACTATTGAGCAAAATAATTCAATGTTGATCCCATGCATGTGGCAGACCTGTTTGCCGAATAATGATGTCTTAATCATGTGGTAATATGGGGCCAAAATGTAGTGGTGATTAAGCCCCAAAACAGACATCTCAAAAAATGATACAGGCATAATTCATTCTGCAAAGTATCTTCAGTAAATGAGTGATCCTACTGCCCAAAATCCATGAAGCCTCACTTGGGGTAAGGTAGGATTTCAGTTAAGGAAATACTCCAAAGCCCAGCCTGTGGCCAGCACCACAGCTACCCTCAGATTGTCCCATTTTAAGCATTTAAGCATAGTTCAGCACAAAAGTTTAGTTCATACAGCAGTAGTCTCATCAAAATTAACTGATCATATGTCGAAGTCTTGCATATTGAAAGTTAAGGTGTTGCAACTGATGTTGCATACGTTATCAAACATGAGGAAAGAACCTGGAGATTTTTTTTTTAGATAGTTGTGCAAGGCAGAGTTTAACCTCTCTCAGTTATTGTACCATGTTGGCCTAGTTTGGGCTAGGATGGAGTTAATTTTCACCTGTGCTGGGAGAGGAACCGGAGCTGGTGGCACCTGTGGCTGAGGGACACAGCTGGGATAGTTTACTAATGAGCCAACAGCTGTGATAGTTTACCCAAATTAGCCACAGGGTGATTCCATCCCATGGGACATCATGCTCAGTATATAGGTGAGGAGGGTGCTGAGGGGAGGTTCCTGCTACTTGGGAGGAAGCTGGGTGTCAGGATCTGCTGTGAGCTATTGTAGTGTAAATTATGTGCTCAGGTATTTTCTGGGTTTTTTTTTTTTTTGTTTGTTTTCCATCTCTGTCTTCCTTTCCTCTCTTGATCTCTTAAACTGTTTTTTTTTTTTTTTTCTCTCAACCCATGAGTTTTGCCTTTTTTTCTTTACCAATTCTCCTCCTGTTCCCACTGCATAACATAGGGAGAGGGGAGTGAGCAACTGCATGGTATTTTAGCTGCTGAGTAGGGCTTAAACCATGGCACATGTTGAATTTAAGAGTCTGGAACATGGATGAATATGTGTATGCTTATTTCTATTGTTCACATTGTATACACGGACTATTTATGAACCCTGTGACCAATTAGAATAGGGTTAACCTAATAAAGATCTTTGACTAATAAACGAAAAAAAGTTTATTACTAAGCATCAAATAACTTTGCTGTCAAGTAGACATGTATTTTAAAGATGAATCAATAGCATCACTTCACACTGACAAAGCAACCCAAGCTTCTTAAATAAAAACTCTTTAAAAAGGAACAGAAAGAGTGCATAGAATTCTCCAGAAAGCCAATAATGGTTGCGAAGCAGTAAGTGGCAAAAGCAGCCTACTGAAGATATTCAACTTTCCTGAGAGCCATAATACATTGCAATTTCCACTGAAATGCTCAGCCCAGCTAACCTGCTCCCAGCAATCTTTAAAGCTATTTATATATTACCCATACTGCTTTATTATTTTACCTTTAACAAGCACAGTTTAATGCTTGAGTGCTTTTCAATTTTGCCATTCAGACTGCAGATTAAGTTTATAATGACTACCTTAATTTTTACAGGCTGTAGCATGTATTTGGTCTGAAAGATACCTCTGGCAATATGAGACTTTAGACTACTTTTGTGTTTTAATAAAAGTTAGATGCAGTCTGATGCCTTCCTATGGTCATATTGTGGATGATTATATGGCTGCATGTTCTTTCTGGCCATTGCACTATGCAATTTAAAGCATATTTCCTTCTTGGGGTTTGAAAATGCAGAGATCTCTGAACTGCAGGGTTAGGAACAATTTTGCTTTCTATTTCTTGTGCCACAGACAGATTACAAGTGGATGAGGAGTCTACATTGAATCCCTTAAAAAATGTGTAGAACTATGGGAAAAGAGCACCCAAACTGGAGAGGAAAAAAAAAAAAAAAAGAAAAAGAAAAAAGAGTTGGATATACTTTAAAGTCTGTTAGTGGAGACTGCTGTTCAGAGTCTGGAATTGACTGGATTTGACATGGCTGTAGAGAGACAGGAGACCTGCAGAACAAAACCCCTTATCTGCCTCCTAAACCTTTTCAACTCTTCAGTTTTGGGTAGAATTTATTATATGTAACTTTGGGAAATTTTAGCTTGAACTGAAGCAGGCACCTATTAGTTACATTTCTTACTAGACTCCTCTGAATGTACTGACTGGATCCTCTTGGACTGTCACAGACCATTGACACTCAGGGTGGGATGCTGTAGCCCACACATAGGTGAATTTTAGGCCTTGCAGGCTATCTTTCTTGGCATCTACATGCTACTTGGGAAGAGTGGCATAGATCTCCCATAGGACTGTATCTCAACAGAGAGCTCCATATAGAGGCCTCTGATATTGTAGGATGTCACACATGATGCAAGTCAAATGTCTGAGCAACCCAGTGCTTTTTCACATATCTACAGGTAGATATCTATATTTAGATATCTTAATCTCGAATAAGACCTACCCTGAATGTCCTCAGTTCATGTGGCTCCACTTAAACATTGGTTCCCACGGTAGTTCATGAGGGGCAGGTCAACAGAGGCAGGGAAGTTTAGGATGGGAATATTTTGACCAAATCGTTGTAGGAGCTTAGAGTGACGCAAAGAACCCAGTTCAGGGAGTCTCAAATGGCATTTGGGTGTTTAGGCAACTCCACTCTCTCTATTGACCAGCACTGCACTGACTGTAGAGGGAACACAGAGTAGTTTGCTCAGAGATGTTTGTGCTACAGATTCTTGCATTCAACTGCTTGAACTTCATCTTGGGTCTCCTATGCAGTGTACTGTGAGTGAGTGGGCAGCAGATCACTGAAACCACAACTCTACTCTTCCAAAGCAAGGTCAAGGGCAGGGGAAAAGCATTCCTCTTTATACGACAACTGAGCCCTGGAAAATTAGATGTACTCAGTGATGACGCCACCCTAAACT
This sequence comes from Ardeotis arabs, assembly GCA_011801015.1. Classification (NCBI taxonomy): domain Eukaryota; kingdom Metazoa; phylum Chordata; class Aves; order Otidiformes; family Otididae; genus Ardeotis; species Ardeotis arabs. The sequence goes on from JAAGAY010147968.1 coordinate 7,366, forward strand.
GTCTCACTTGTATTGCTAGAAGCAGTTGGGCCATCTCACAATTTGAAGTAGCTGAGGAATGGAAGTAAGGTCTATTCTCCTGATGCATGAGCAGGATAAGGAGGAGGCATAAATGTCTGGTAAGGGTAGCAAAAAAAAATCAGAGATATAAGCACATTAAAATGACACGTTTTGGTGAATGAGAGACAGAAAAACTGGAACAAGAAGCCTGCTTATCACTGCACTTCCTTTGCTATATTGATCCCATGAAGGTGAGAAAGAATGGAAGTGGACATAAGCCCTCCAACTATTAAGCCACAGTCTTCCATCTCCGCTGCTGGTTGCTAGTTCAGCAGCACCTGATATACTTGCATCCACAATTTTTTCACAGATTAAAATTTGGAGAAGGCATTGAACTTTTGAACAAGGCATGTCCCAGTCCATTCAGAAGGAGAAATTGGACCTCAGTTTAAATGTTACATTTTATCTCAGAGTTCCATCTCTGAAAAAAACCCAAACCAACCCAAATCTAAACAAAACACCGAAGAAACCAAAGATTAGCTGAAGTAACCTTGCTGTCAGTGCTTGAGTGTTTGCTGTATGTCTGCAAGGTTAGCCTGGTTTTAAGGTTATTCCCAGATCTGTGCCAAGCTGACTGTAGAAACAAATTTTGTTTCCCCTTGAAGCTTGAAGGAGGGAGGCCCTGATACACAGCAGTGGGGGTCTGAGATGGGAGGCATAGGGTGCATTCATTTGTGAGTGAGTCCTGGCTTGGAGGAAATTCTAATTGAAGGACTTAATTCCTCACAGAGGTTAAAAATGTATCCAGGCCTAGAAATAAAGAGACAAAGTCTGCTGTAACAAAAATCAATTTTGGTTTATGTTCAATCCCTTTTAAGCCGCTCTCTCACCAAACAAGTATTGCTGATTGCAAAGTACCTACACACTGGGATTCTTTACTTCCTTTTCTTTCTTTAATACAAAGAAGAAGAAATCATCAAGTAGGGAGAACTGTGAAAACTTCTCTATGTTTTCGTTGAATGGACTTAAGTGCTTAAGATAAAAAAAGAAGTAATTTGATGTCAGATCTAGTATAGGAAAACAAAAAAAAAGGTCTGTTCGAGAGATTTTGGGGAAAAGATTTCATAGAAGAGTGAAAAAGAGAGAAGAAAATACATTTTTCTTATATAGATATAAAAAAGGATCATTTCCCACAGTCTCTGACCTTCTCAAACACTCAGCTTTTAGCAAAACTCACTGAAAATTATACAACTTTCCCCCCCACAATGATTTGGATTTCACTAGCTGACATCTCTGGATAGTAATAGATGCAATAAAACTACCTGTGCCAAGAAAGTCAGACTGTTATGTTTATTGTAATAAAGTAGAAGGATTTACAATTTAGTATAAAAAGTTTTTATCGTTCACTATAATTCTTAAATTCAAAGTGTTTCTTAACTTTGAGACACAAGCAATAGAAGTGAAGAGATGACCTATTGTTACACTTTTCTTCAGTAGATTTCAAAGAACATTACAAAGATGGTATCAGTTTTAGAGATGGTCAATAATTACCTTTTGGAATGATTTTTCAATGGAAAAAGATCTTTTGTGAAATCATAGTTTTTCTATTCTCTGTGAAAAAACCAAAAATTATAACTCCCCATGCTTTCACCAAAAAAGCATCTATGATTTCAGTATTCACACAGAACGTGAAATTACACTATAGCTTTCCAAGCAGTTAACTTGAACATTACAGTAATACCCAGAACTTTGCTCAGATATTCAGGCAAAACTGATCTCAGAGAGGGGTTGTACCTGCATAGTAAACTTTATTTCTACCACTAGCTTGCTTTATTTATTTGATTTTATGTTTTTATATATAAAAAATATATAAAATATTCCAAGTCTCTATTACTAGTTTAGTTCATTTCTGTAGAAACTTCTCTTGAGGGAGAAGTTTAATATTTGCATATTTAAAAATAATATATATCATACCAGTCTAAAATTTAGAGAAATTAAGGTTCCACCGTGATATGTTCTTTACAGACACTTAGCCTGAAAGAACATAGAGCTGTTTACTATTTACAGAGATGTTTTATTAACTTTTTAAAGATCTACCCTCTTTTTGGAAATTTCAGAAGGACATGCATGCATGGACACCATGCAAACAAACACATCAATGCTCCTCCTCGAAAGCCATGAGCCCAGAGAAGTTAGCTCTCACAAGAAAAAACAGAAAGTCTGAAGCTGTGTGGTTATGCCTGGAGAGATGAAAGTGTTACACAGTGATGTGGTGTTGTCTGGACAACAGCAGAATCGCTGGTTTGCTCAAGTGTTACCACTCCAGACCTCACGGATTGAATGACTCCAAATGTCACTCTGAGCTGTGAAAGTCCAATGTCAAAGGGAAAACATGAGAGTAGGGTTCAGTTCATGATCGTGGAAGGTATTAGAGTTGACTTGCCAGCTCCCTGTATTATTTATTGCCAGATATAATATTGAACAAGGGCTTAGCCTGAGTATGATCTCTAAACTAAAGCCAGAAAATGGACTGAGTTCAAATTGCACTTATTTACCTTAGTAAAGAAGATAAGTGTGTCTCCTCCTGGTGCTTGAGTCATCTCTTTTAAAGTGTTGACAATACAACAGGTTTCTGCGAAGAGTTTTCTCTAAAAGCAGTCTGGCTGCTGCTAGTCTATTCTTCCCATGTGCACATCAGCAATCAGCAGCGAAGTGCTGATAGGCTTTTACTGAAGACAGTGATGAGGAGGGAAATGATACCTTTTCATCCCAGCCTGACGAGGAGCCTGCTTGGTTTTACATATAAAGAAAACACCACTTCAGACTAGGAACTCACTGAGAGTGGTCAGGTTGGGAAAATATATCAGTAATATTCTCTGACCCCAGCTGCAACTTCAGAGTCTTCTAAAAAGGGAGGTATTTTGCTACTGAAAGTAGGTGTATTGCTGCTCCTTTAGTGTGTTGCTCCTCCTTTAGTTTCTCTTCCACCTCTAAAGGGGCCAAGATGATATTCCCGCCTCTCTTTTTCTTTAGGTGTGGGATTTAATGGGACATTGTCCAGCAGCCTTTCTTTGTCATTCACATCACAAACTCCTGGGCTGGTCCCAGAAGTCCTGGGGCTCCACAGGGTTGTGGGATGGGACTGGATTAGGTTCCAGTATGTGCTTTATTCCAAATGGTCATAACATCAGTGCTTATAGTGCTGGAATATACTGGCTATAAGCTATCTTTGGTATGTCTATACCGTCGTGACCTATGCTGGGAGAGGATGCGCTGGTTGTCAAGTCTTCATAATTGTTGTCCATCATAACAGGCAGATGGAGAGAGCAAAATAACATTCTACAGAAGAATCTGGGAGATGGCATGGGACCTTCAAAGAAACACAGAAATGGGAATTTGAAGAACAAGGGAACAAAAGAGTCTTTGTGGATGTGGGAAGAGAAATTGCTGGGTGAGAGATGCTAAACTTGGTTTCACAGACTTGCCAAATAAAATTCCACTGTACTTTATGAGTCCAGGGACCCTCGGATGCTCATGCTAGTGGGCCAACCCACAAGTGCCAAGCAGGTTCTTTTGGGGAAGTAATGTTGCAGTCACCTTGAAAGTGGTGTAGTATCAGCAGAAAATTAGGGCTTTGTACTGCGGTCACAATTAATGTTCTCTCTGCTGCAATCAATTTACACTTAATGATGCATTTAGTGGTAATAACAGTGGGAAGCTGTAAAATATTCTTACCATTGCTATAATTTGCTACCTTTTAGGTGTCATGGAAAGGTGGGGTCATGATGTGTACCATTTTGGAGAAAAAAAAATCCAAATAGTTGAGGTAGAAAGCCATGAGAAAAGAAAAAGATAATAAGGTTACTGGGAATTAAAAGTACTTTTTCTCTGTTCCAATCATAAGAGTGCTGAGTTAGGAAAATGGCATTTAGAAAGTTCTTCTGTTAATTAGAAATGTCCTCCTTGCTTCTGTACAGTGGTATTCCCTCTGAGATTCCTGTGCCACCAGGCAAGGCTTTTAGGAAGTCATTATGACATACAAATAGACCATGCTAAATTAAATTGATTAATACATTGTATGAATATTTTCAGCTGCTTAGTTTTGGCTGACAGCAAATTCTAATGGACTTCTAATCAGCAAAGAAAGTCCAAACAGCTGAGAACTCTGAATCATTGGGGAAGGTATGGCACGAAACTTATCTTCAAGTGAAGGACATATGACACACCACTTTCCATGGGATGAGGATTTTGTTCAATGTATTCCTCCCTGTAGCACAGGGCTAAACCAGGCCTGATCCAGCTTATGAATATCCCTGCTGGAGGGTTCAAACAGGAAATTTTGGACACAAGGATTTATTTTTATTCCAAAGTATTAGTCTGTACAGTTCAGAATTGCTAGGACTTTGATTCAGTGGTTGAACTGAAAAGCATTTCTATTGTCCTATATTTTCTTTGTGGAGACAGGCAATGTAGAGGAGGGCAGCTAAAAATGAAATGTGGTCATCAAGTAATTTGGACATGCAGAGTTGACTCACTTTTATCTTCCTGTCCTGGAAACAGCAAAAGACATTAGCTCACCTTTTGGCAGGGGGAAAAGTGAAATGCAGGACTGAGACTGACCGAAAATACTAGCTTGAGCAGGTACAGGGAGGGTAGGTGGAAATATCATTGAGCTGTTGAATATTGGTTCACATGGTTTGAATTTTATTTCTGTATTTTCCATAAAAGCTTGGAGTTTGGAGGGGCAAAATGTTTTCAAGGGCCATCAAATTTTAATTGGTAAGGAACAGAACAAGCCAAAGTAAATAAAATCACAAGCAAGCTTGTCCGAATCCTCTTCCGCAACTTAACTCCATCTGAACTAAAATGCTGAGGTTCAAAAATTTCTGTTAATGAGTTTTCTTTTACTATTTACTCTTTTGGACTTCTTTCAGACTTCAACATTCTTGCATTACTGTTAAGGAGTTTCCACTATTTGGAACAATAAAAAGTGCTGAAATGCCAGAGGAAGGTGAAATAGCTAAGACCATCCATCTTAATCCTGTGCTCCCAGCTAGCAGCTGAAGATGCAGGGAGCAGAACTGTTGGCAGTGTGTTTTTATACAATAGGAATGAGAGTTAGATGTATTTACAGAAGCCTCTGTTGTAAAGCAGCCAGAAGAGAGAGAATTTCACCTTAGGAAAGCAACAATGAATCAGGACTCGTTTTATTTCTGCATCAATTCAATGCAAGAAAGAAAAGGCAGAGTGTGGCAAATGAGATGAAAACATAAAGTGCAGAGCATCTCCTGGATTTCAGTGGAACGTGTTTGGGGAAGCTGAGGTTCCTCCTGTGTAGGAGAAATTCTCTTTGCATTTATAATCTAAACAAACACATTTTCTGCAGAGTCTGGAATGCCTTAGGCTCTAGCACTGCTCTCCTGATTGATGGTCTTTGCTGAAGAGACAAAGAAAGGGGCAGACAGAAGCCAGTCCTTCAAGGCCTCTGTACTAATGTCAAGTCCATTCCCTAAAGAAAAAAGCATATTCCTTAATTTAGGGATTTTTCTCAAGGAGACTGCACAAAAGAATGGTAGGAAAATCTAAAAGTAAGCAAAAATGTGGCCCTAACACACATTTTCCCCTGGGTTTTTTTTTGCATTGAAGTTGCTTTTTTTTGCCTTCCTTCTCTGCCTTTGGCAGACAGGCAGGAGTTTTCATTTCAAGCTGCCAAGATGGAAAGATGGACTATATTTATTCAGCCCTAGTTATGGGTTATTCATGTTTACATGCTTCTGGATGGCTTGCAGCACATTCATGTCTATTTATGAGAGACCATTTAGAGACCTTGTCCTTGCTCCTAAGATCCACCTCCTACTTATTTGTCCCTGAAAAGAGGCACATTGTAGCTTCAAACAAAAAGTGCACTTTTCCTTGAAATACTTGCCCAGATGTTACAGGACACAGATGAGTTTCTTTTTCCTGTGAGACTGCCTCCATAATCTACTATACAATTCTGTAAACTGGGCACCTTAGTAAGGTAAAGTGATGACACATTTATAGCGACTTTTTTCTGTGAGAAATTACTGACATTAAGAAAGCCCAATTTCAAGTGGAATAATAGGATTTCACTTAAGAAACAAGTGCTTCAGACACTCCCCACAAACCTAAGGAAATGAGGCAATTTCCATGGGTGACCTCAACAGAACATATCTGCCTTGGTGATATCTCAGAGCAGGAGACCACTTAGGTGGGACTGAGTCTGGCTGAGGAGGAAAGGTGCACCCTAAGCAGCCATCCTGCTGCCCCTTGACATATTTGCCCTGTGCTCTTGTGTATTTCTGGAAATGTCCTCTTATACCACTGCTCCCTTCTCTCTCGTCTCCCACTGCTTTGCTGGCTCTGGCTCTTGCCCACAATACACTCACGTCTGGGTGTAGTGCAAGGTCAGGATCTCCAGGCTTTTCCCTCTCTCCTGCAGCAATTAAAGCTCCTTTGGTACTGAATAAAAATATCTTTTCACCTCTTTGTTGTCTCTCCTCATCCAGGACAGCTTCATTCTCCAGTCTCACTTTGAGCAGTCCAAGTCATTACAAAATAGAAGGAACAGGCTCAAAATCAAACTCTTTTATTCAATATTCCCCCATGCCAGAATTCCTGTCCTTTGTAATCCAGTGACACAAGAGCTAATTCTTTGCTTCTTTGAAGTGTTGTGCAGATAATGAAAGTTTATTTTCCTTTTATTCCTATCCTTGAATGAGCTGTAAACAAAACTTCAAAAGCATCCATCCTGTCATGAACATTATCTGTGAAAATTATGACTCTTCCCCCGTTCATCAGTAGATGGTGGCAAAGAGTTCTTGCTCATCTGAGTTTCAGACCCCAGGGACTACACAAATATGACAATAACAACAACTGATGGGTAGTATTTTGCCATCTGCTGCGCTTCTTAGCGTCAGCTGCTCTATTTGTGTGTGAATCAACCTGTTGCAACTTCTCATTGCCTTCCCACATGAGAAGCTTTGTGAGATCACAAAATAATTTGCTGGTAGTTTCCTTTTCCCAAATAGCCCTTACCTTCCAAAGGCCTCCAGATCTTGTTTCTTTGACTGAATCCAGGGAGTGCAGTTGTCTGTATTTCTTTTCCTTTCACCAACTTGCCTTTGTTATTATTTAATCTGCACCTGAGTTATTTAACTAGGAAGCATTCAGGTGCATGATGTGTATGAACTATGTGGCAAAACAAAACTATACTGCAAGTTTCTTTATTCTACAATTAGGAAATAAAATGAAAACTAGGAAACCAATACAAAAGCATATGAAGTCTCTTACATGGAAGATCTTATCAGAGAAATAATTACCTCCTGAAATTACAAGTACCATACTTGAATTCTCAACAACATCTTACAGGACAGACTGGTGTTTCGTTATTACAATTTCACGGTACTTTAAGATCACTAATCCTAAAACCTTTATTTGGGATCAGAATATAGATTGTATTTTTTTCATGGACAAAAATGCATTGCAATTTTGTATCAGCAACATGCTAATAACCAGACCAAACTAGCATCTTAAGCTTTTCTTGTAGCAGATGACAGCATGTATCTACAGTCTATCCCTCAGTAACACAGGTTGGGAGACACGTAAAATTGCGGGTGCCTTTGGTATTGCCAAGAATATAGAAAAAAAAACCTGGTGAAACTCACACAATACTGTTGCTCCTAACACTAAATATGTTTCCTAGTTCTACCTCCAGTCTGAATTGTAAGCTGACATCTGTGACAAGGAGAAACAGCAAATGCCTGTTTTATTTCTAATGTGGTGTTATTTCTGTTTTTTTTTTTCTTTATTTTTATTCTTTTCACCACCACTTCATAGCCATCAAAACGTCCTTTCAATTGCAGTGGGAAAGCACAGCTTCCACAATCATTCAAAACCAGTCTTGAGAGTGAAAGTCAAAGTTGTTTTCTCTCAAAGAGAAATACAAACACTGCAAGTCGAAATTGTAGAACACTGGCACAGGTTGCCTAGAGAAGTGGAAGATGCCCCATCCCTGGAAACATTCAAGGCCAGGTTGGATGAGGCTCTGAGCAACCTGATCTAGCCGAAGATGTCCCTGCTTCTTGCAGGAGGGTTGGACTAGATGACCTTTGAAGGTCCCTTCCAACTCGAACCATTCTATGATTCTATGAGTTGCTATATTTTGAAATACACATCCACATTAATGGCTTTTAAATTCTATTCTTAATGATAACATTTAAATTCATTTTAAATACTTAAGAGGAAGTGAGGCTTGTCCCTGTGGACAGCTACTAATTGCAGAAAGCTTGACTGCAGAGAGGAAAGCAAAGATGGTGTTTAACTGTACAGGAAACAGGGCAGAAAGTAGTGCAGAAGATCCAATGAAAGAGAGAGACTCAGGTGTGGAAACAAACATCTGCCACAGTGGAAAACCTCAAAGTAGAGATTCCAGATAGGGAGATCTGAAAGGATCAGCCCTCTTAGCGTGGAGGGGGAGCAGATAGTGGGGGACTTCTATAAAACAATGAATAGTAAAAAGGTCAGTCATACAACAAGGGGACTTTCAATTAAGCTAAAAGGCAGTGATTCAAAGCTTAGAAAAGAAAACCTGGATAATGCATAATTAGCCTGAAACATATTGTCACAACATTTCAGCAGTAGCCAGCAGTTAAAGGAACGTAAAAAGAATGCAAAAAGAAGGCCAAGTATTAGTTAGGCAGTACAAATGTTAATTGAATGCCTGACATGGCACACATAATGTGCTTATTAGTCTTTAATTATGTGTCCACAGTCTAATTTTTGCACAGGATCCTTGCCTTAAGCATGGAGAAGAGGGATCTAGGCAGGGACAGAACTGTGCTTGTATGGGTAGTTCAAAACTTACCTACTGCCTAATGTTTGAAGGTTTGGCTTTGCTACAACAAGGATATTCTTTTAGTTTGTAAAAGATGTAGTGCAGCAACAACCACATTAAACATTTCACATTTAAAGTCCTAGATATACTCTGGTGGAGCTTTGGGTCATTGACACCAACACTGTGACTACCAGTGTTGATCAAATGGTAGCTCTTGTACTGGATTTGCCCATAAAGACCTTTCCATTTTCTGCAGAAAAGGACATGGGGTCTGGGCGGGCAGCAAGCTGAAGATGAAGTAGTAATGTGCCCTTGCAGCAATGAAAGCAAAGCAGGCCCTGAGCCACACCTGCAAGCCTGTAGCCAGCAGATTAAGGGAAGCAATCATCCCACTCTACTTGGCATGTGTTAGGCCAGACTTGGTCCTCTCAGTTCAAGAAAAACCTTGAAGAACTGGAGATGATCCAGTAGAGGGCCACCAAGACGATTAGATGGTTGTAGATTTTGACACATGAAGAAAGAATGAAAATTGGTTTTGCTAAAAGAAAAAGAAGAAATTGGTTTTGTTCGGCCTAGAGAAGGAAAGGCTTCATGGAATCTAATTATGATCTTCCAATACCTAGGAGGAAGTTGTAAAGAAGTGGAGGTGCTCTCTACACAGGAGAGGCAACAGGACACGGCAACAGGACAAGAGACACTGGGAACAACGTGCTTCAGGGGAAGTTTTATCTGGATATAAGAAAAAAAAATGCTTCCCTGTGAGAGCAGTTAAACATTGGAATACATTGTCTAGAGAAGTGGGGGAAATATTCAAGACCTGACATCACTAGACCCCGGATAACTTAACCTAAGGCCCTACTTAGAAAGTTCATCCAGATAATCTCCCCTTCTAAATAAGACTGCTCTATGATTCTTTCTCTCTCACTGCCCTGTCTTAGAAGAGAGAGAGCAGCTTTGTGCTCAGCTTCCCCCGTGCTTCATACATGAAGGAAGAGCTGTACTGTTTGAGAATGCTTCTGGAAAGAGTTAGGGAGAAGAAAGACAAGAGGAAAGTGTTATTTACAGCCTCTAGCCTCCCACCTGTTACAATGGACAAGCCTGTTACAATGGACAAGCCTGACCTAAGGGATTTGTCCTGTCCCCTGCTGCCTAAATGTCCTGAAAAATATTCCCTGTCTCCTGCTGTGACCTTCACTGTGGCAGCAGCTGTCAAGTGATTGCTCTAATGAGCACAGCCATCTCCCCAAATGGAAGAATATGTTGAACAGTGTAAAACAAAGAAATCCAAATCCATATCTTCCAGCAGCAGCATATTACATTGTCTCTTAACATAATGGATTTGTTAGTATCACCTCGGTTTGAAAAGTGCAGCAGGCACTGCTAAGGTGAATTATGGGAGGTTAACAATGAAAAGTAAGCATTGCGTACCCAGCTGATGACTCATGCAGAGCCCTTCAAGAGATGCACATATTAAAAACAGCTGGAAAATATCAGACAACATAAAAAACCCACCATCGCCTTCCTAACCTCTGGTACTGTAAATAAACTTGGAAATTTAGTACTGATTATATCTGGCTTTAGAGGCAACGGTGGAAAATACTGCACCACACCAGTTACAGTCTGAGTTTTGATTTATCTTGCTGACAACCACCAGACCCTTCAATGCCTCCATGACGAATAAGCACAGAAGAGGACAGATACGCAAACTGTACTACAATTGATTTATATGGAGTGGGAAAGAACACCGTGTGTGTGCAGTCATATCCCCAAGCTGGCTGATACACACTTCTCTACAACTATTTCTGTGCCTGATTTATAAGGCATCCAGTAGGTTTCTGATCTGTCAGCACCTGCAATGTTGTCTTAGCTTTACAAACACACCCATATTCCTGGACTGTCCATGGAGTTCACAGGAGAGTTGGAGATGAACAGAATGTACGTTCCTCATGCTCTGTCTCCTTATGTGTCTCCTCTCCACACATTGCACCATGAATTGAAAAATGAGAAAAGAACAGTTTAACAAGCATTCATTTGATTTGAAATGTAAAATGTCAATATATTCCTGCTTTAAATATGTCTCTAAAATGAGAGTTCAAGCCTGAGAGCCACAGGTCCTGGAAAAAAAGGTCTCAATTAATCTTTAAGACATGCCAATTGGCTAGATATAAAATTAAATGTAATAAAAAACTTAAAAGTCAGCTTTCAGAGCAAATAATTTTTATTGATCAGGATTGTATCATATGTACAGCTATCCAGTTCTGATACACAATGCCAAATAAAGTACCTAAGTTACTAATTCTGCAGTCAGAGACCAACTACAAAGCAGTAAATCAAGGATTAATCTCCATAGGTACAGGTGGGAATACAAGGAGCTTTTTGTGACTCACTCAAAGTCATGGAGGGAATAATCTGAAGAGCTAGGACTACGATGCAAGAGCTTCTGGCTCCCAGGCCCATTTCTCAGATTTACTTTGGATGGAGTGTGAGGCCTCTTACAGGCACTCGATGTGTGTAGTTTATCAGGTTACAAAGCCACGGAAATGCATGTCTGAGTTTTCATAGAATCATGGAATGGTTAGGATTGGAAGGGACTTTTGAAGTCCCATCCCCCTGAAAGAAGCAGGAATATCTTCAACTAGATCAGGTTGCTCAGAGCCCTGTCCAACCTGGCCTTGAATGTTTCCAGGGATGGAGCATCTACCACCTCTCCGGGTAACCTGTGCCAGCATTCCACCAGCCTCAGTGTGAATTTTTTTTTTCCTTATATCAAGTCTGAATCTACTTCTTTCTATTTTGAAACCATTAGCCCTCGTCCTGTCACAATAGGCCTTGCTAAAGTTTCTTCCCATCTTTCTTATAAGCCCCCTTCAGGTACTGGAAGGCTGCTCTAAGGTTTCCCCAGAGTATTCTCTTTTCCAGGCTGAACAGCCCCAACTCTCTCAGCCTGTCCTCACAGGAGAGGTGCTCCAGCCCTCTGATCATAGAATCATAGAATGGTTAGGGTTGGAAGGGACCTTCAAAGGTCATCTAGTCCAACCCCCCTGCAAGGAGCAGGGACATCCCCCACTAGATCAGGTTGCTCAGAGCCTCATCCAGCCTGGCCTTGAACATTTCCAGGGATGGGGCATCCACCACCTCTCTGGGCAAACTGGTCCAGTGTTCCACAACTCTCATCGTGAAAAATTTTTTTCCTAATATCTAATCTAAATCTACCTCCCTCTATTTTAAAACCATTACCCCTAGTCCTGTCACAACAGGCCCTACTGAACAGCCTCTCCCCGTCTTTCTTGTAGGCCCCCTTGAGGTACTGGAAGACCGCTATCAGGTCTCCCCGGAGCCTCCTCTTCTCCAGGCTGAACAGCCCCAACTCTCTCAGCCTTTCTTCATAGGAGAGGTGCTCCATCCCTCTTATCATCTTTGTGGCCCTCCTCTGGACCTTCTCCAGCTGGTCCATGTCTTTCTTATGTTGGGGGCTTCAGAACTGGACACAGTACTCCAGGTGGGGTCTCACCAGGGCAGAGTGGAGGGGCAGAATCACCTCCCTTGACCTGCTGGCCACGCTCCTCTTGATGCAGCCCAGGATGCCATTGGCCTTCTGGGCCGCAAGGGCGCATTGCCGGCTCATGTTGAGTTTCTCGTCCACCAGTACTCCCAAGTCCTTCTCCTCAGGGCTGCTCTCCATCCATTCCCTGCACAGCCTGTATTTGTACCTGGGATTGCCATGACCCAGGTGCAGGACCTTGCACTTGGCCTGGTTGAACTGCATGAGGTTGGCACGGGCCCACCTCTCCAGCCTGTCCAGGTCCCTCTGGATGGCATCCCTCCCCTCCAGCGTGTCGACGGCACCACACAGCTTGGTGTCATCGGCGAACTTGCTGAGGGTGCACTTTATAGGAGAGGTGCTCCATCCCTCTGATCATCTTCGTGGCCCTCCTCTGGACCCTCTCCAACTGGTCCATATCCTTCTTATGCTGGGGGCTCCAGAACTGGATGCAATACTGCAGGTGGGTTCTCACGAGAGCAGAGTAGAGGGACAGGATCACCTCCCTCAACCTGCTGGCCACGCTTCTTTTGATGCAGCCCAGGATGCGGTTGGCTTTCTGGGCTGTAAGCACACATTGTTGGCTCATGTTGAGCTTCTCATCCACTAGCACTAGGGAAAATCATTTGATGTCAGGCAACAAGACATTTTGATACTATCATGTTCCCTACCTATGACCAAGGGAGCCCTTTCCAACATGGGAAGTAGTGGATAAACTTCAATCATATGAGAAACTCCACTGAAGCCAAATCATGAGACTTCTGCTGGTGTGCCATGAAGTACATTTCAGGACTTAATTATGATAACCTGAATCCATTCTCTATTTACTCACAGATATGCTGTCTCAGCTCCTTTCTTCTCCATTAGTCTCAATAAGCATAATGGAGCTACCTGAGATTTGAGTATCACTTCTCTTTCATTTCAGGTCCCTTTTTCTTCTCCTTCTCAACTCATGTACATTAGGCTGTGGTTTAGAATACAGCTGGCTTTCAACAAGAATATGACTTTTTCATGTGTGCAAATACTCATGCCACATGAGATTACAGAAGCACGAAATCACCCAAAATGTCAACCCGGAAACATGAGGATTAAAGAAAATATTAGTGAAGTACGTGGGCAAACTTGCCTATTTGATGAATACCAACACAGGACAGTTAAAGAACATGTGGAGGTGCCAGGACCTCCTTGCTTAACGTTTTCCCTGAAGCTCTTACACGGTAGATGACTCTTCTTAGCTTCCTATGCTGTTGTTCACCCCTACATAAAACAACTCGGCATCATTTGGATTACTGCTTTGCCTGGAGGTCCCAAATAATACTGGAAATCATTATATTAGTTATGCATAATAAGACTCAGTCTCTGCACAGTCATGAATAGTTTGCTGTGTAAACAGGATATGTGAAAGGTAGCATTGTCACTTTATTGCCAGATAGGGATAACAGACACAGAGTCTTGTTTTCCTCAGAAGTCTGTACTGATCCTGCCCATTATCACACATGCAGAGTCATCCCCTGCAACTCAATTATCCATCTTAATCCCACCTTAATCACCCATCTTCTCAGAGCAGAGTGTCGGACACTCGATCTCACTTTATATAGGTGTAAATCTGTCCAGGTGCTAACTATGTTTGGGTTCAGTTTCGCTCAGGAATATATGCACTTGAACAAAACTGTAATTCCGTATTAATCTCACTTCAGGATCAATGACCTAGATTTTCTGGGCTCTTAATTTTCATTCTCATTTGAAACCTCATTTCAGAACAAAAGGAAAAGAAAAAAAAAAGATTATCAAATTGCCTTAAAAAACTTTAAGTTTTTTAAACTGAACATGCAAAAAACAGTAACTCAGCATTACTCAGCATTACTATTCACTTTGAAAAAATGTAAGCCTGTGGCTCAGGAGCTGATGCTCAGCAGAGTCTGTTAATGAGGCTGGTCAACATCCCTCAAGACTCCTTTTTATTTTACATAACCAGTCCCTAATGGAGCATCTACCATTTTGGACTAAAGTGGGAACTTCAAAGAGCTTGAGTGTATGCAAAGGCTTACGCTTAAATGCCCCATCAGGCTCTAGCTCAGCAGTATCCACAGCGGGTTTGTGTTAGAGCTTGGTCCTAACAGGACCCATGTACAGGCTTCAGCGTCTGCATAGGTCTGGATTTTCAGCAAGGCACCCGCTTTACCAGATCTGCTGAGTTCCTGATACATGCTGGGATGGGACTTGGACATGAATGGTCCCTTCCGGTGTGGTTAACAGAGGCTCATGGGCAATACAGGACAGACAGCAGCACCCCAGGATACCTAGCAAGTGGTGCCATTGCGAGCAGGGGGAGCAAATCACTCCTATTACCTAACATGATGAAAGAAATAGGCAAATTTACAAAAAGTTGTGCCTGACAAGCTGTGGGAGAAAACATAAATCCCACTTAGCTTCCACTTAATTTATTTTGTACTTGCAATCCATGGGTGAGGCAAGAATTCCCCAAAACTGGGGTATTTCAGTGCGAACAGAAGCAGAATATGTCTGTTCATGACTGCAGTTGACTGGATGGTTCTGCTTTTCTTTGCACCGCAAAATGTGTAAATCCATTTTTGCACTGAAAGCTGGGAGACAAAGTTCACCTGCTACTCGCTTGCTTGCCAAAGTGCAGGCAGCCTCCTGCTAAGTAGTCTTTCCCAGGTAGCAGAATTTTTATGGTTCTTTAATGCTTCATCAGGTGTTAATCATAATGTTCTACTGTCTGAATAACAAGCTTATCTCCCTCAAGCAAGTTTTGGTTCACATCCAAAATTCTGCTCCCAGAGTAGACAATATACTTTGATAGCAGCGACCACAATTCACCTCGTGCTCGATGAATTTCCAGACTCACAGATTGAATAAGGAGTACATTTGTTAGTTACTGCCTTTGATATTACTGAAGTGCCTACATTTTATTTCCCAGGATACTGCTGCTGAAGAAATCGGTAGTTCCAGAGAGGAATAATCTATTTTTCTCCCCCTCATTCTTATTGTAAAAATGTAGCTTGATTAAAATTAAAGGATAGCAGTAGGGTGTGTGTGGGGTGAAAATCAATGCCTCACTCATGCAATCCAGAACTGGACCAATGCAGGTAGCTTTGTATTTACAGTAACATGGGCAAATTTGCCTTTTCTCTATTTCATAAGAAAGGGAACAAAGTGTGTTGTCTCCCTCCACATGATGGACTCTGAGCTGATTCAAGACCAGAATCTCAGTCAATATTTTTAACAGGACTCTTAAGTGACTTAGAAACAAAGATGTCCATTTTAGAGCAGGTTCCTGAGCACCTGTCTTCTAAGTATTTGCTCCTTCTGAAAATGGGACTTAGATTCCTAAAACACAGGGCTAATTCTAAAAACTTTGCTCCCTCTCCATTACGTTTTTACAACATTCAGCTGGTGAAGCACACTCCCTGAAATGTTCCAGTCACCAGTTTTGATTTGTCACGGGAAAAAGTGTTGTTTCGCAATGTATAAGGTCAAAACAAATTATTCTGTCAAGAAGTCTTTAAGGCAGATATTCCTGTCTGTGTTTTTACCTGTGAAATAAACATAATCTTATAATGGTACGCTTCAGTCAATGCTCTTCAGAAAAAAAAATAACCATCCCTTTCATCCTTCCAATAGCAATTTTTTAGCCTTTATTTTTCACCTTTTGATCTCAGAATGTTTTATTAAGGAAATAAGAACAGTGAGTGCCTAGTAAAAAAAATCATTGTGTCATCATCTTTGTGGGCTTGAGTTCAAAGCCTCAATGTTAATTTGCTCTTTTCACATGTGGGTCATGTTGCAGCACACAAGTATGGATGCCAAGATGTTCATCTGGTGACTGTAGGGCCACTGGCTGGGAATGTGTTCCCAGAAGTCACCATAAAGTTTGGAAGATGTTGCAGCCAAGAGTGCACCTCCCCAGGCCACAGAGACAGCTCATGGCTAAAGGTCTCGGAGCCCCAAAGGGTACTTCACAGTTCCTGAATGCAACTTCACACATGGGCTTCTGCCTTAGTCACGTCAGGAGCACAGCCACTCCTTGGGACACAACCTGAGCCACTGCTATTAGCCACGCCCTGCTGTATTCTTCCATATATCATGGGTAGAAAAAAGTCCTTCATCCTGTGAAAGGTGGATGAGAGAGGTGATGAGAGCAGGGGGAACTCATTCTCACCCTATGCACCTGCTGTGTTGACTTGCCGCGTGTATGGAAAAAGTCATGTTAAGCACAAGGTGATGCCATGGCATTACAGACGGAGGGGTGTTGGGGGGTGCGCCACTGCTGAACTCAGAGTAAAAGCTGGAGGACTCTGCAGCTCAGAAAAGAAGTCTCCAGCAGCCTTGACATTGTGGAGGCACAAGACACTTCTCTCAAGTCCTTTAGCTGGCACACTGAACACAACAGATTTCAGTGCAGAATGCCCAGGAGTTGCTGTTCTGGGCCGGGTGACACACTGTGTTCACACTGTGGTTCTGCTCAACCTACATGGAGATTTGCCCAGAGGAGCAAAAGTTGTCTAGTTTAACCCCAGTTTAATATAGTTCACATCTATTCTGCAGCAACATTAGCTTCTGACCCCTCTGTTAGCAGAATTTTTAGATGGAAGTGGAGTGCTAAGCTCAATGCAGTCCTACAGATATTTTTCAAGTCACTTGCCAAATATCTGATCTCATCAAAGGCATTTGTACAAGGTACACCCTGAAACTGAGACTGCATCCAGGGCCTCCAGCCAAAGGGTCTTTCAGAGCTTGAAGAGAATCTGGTCCTGCCATGCAGGCAGAGGTATGAAGATGAGCCAGGCTACAGGAGACCAAAGAGACTGTTCATATTTTAACCTTAGTTTTTCTTGTTAGGGTGAATTGTTTTGTTTTTTTTTTTTCTGCTTATACTGTTCTGGTAGAAACTGGATAGCCACAGTCCATCAACCCTTATAGTTTTTTTATTTTTATTTAAACCATGGTCATGTATTAAGAAATGTGTGTTTTCATGGACACCTCCCCTGTCATTATGCAGACTACTTTCCCATCTCTTTGCAATATCAAATCATTACAGTGGTAGCAAAGGTGTGGGAACAGTTGCCTTTCAAAATCCACGAAGTCCCATCATATTCTGCACTTAGTCTTGGCTAAAGAACTTATCTGGCTGTGTTACAGGTTAACTCCAAGGGCAAAGATTTTCACCATCCATGGCAAAAAAAAAAAAAAAGTTAAAAAGTTGTTTTATCTTCTTGCCTGGCTGCTATCTCTTCAGCTTCTGTTACTTCTCATTTCTGCTGCCCTGCATGACTGTTCATTCTGCCTGTGCAATTGTGGCAGTGTAATTGTGTGGTTTGGTCATCTAAGCAGTCAGCTTTATTATATCTCCAGCCTTGCAGCTCCTTCTGTCTTTGTATCAGCAAAGATGGCTATCTTGCATGGAAGCCATTGAGTAAAGGGAAATATATTAATGACTTGCCATATAAAAGCTATCTTACAATTCCTAGATGTAAAAATAAGGACAATCAACAAAGAAATATTAACAATTTTCTATTTTTATTTTTTTTAAAATACATTTTTCTAGCTATTTATTGGAGAATTTCTACCATTTTTCCTTCTTTTTCTTTCCTTTTTCTTTTCTATTTTCTTTTGCAACATCATTTCTAACAATTTATGAATGCTCAATAACTTTGACCTTCATTAACTTGTCTAGTGTTTCCTGTCATCTATGGAAACCCTGTCATCTGCTTCATCCTACAGAAGGAGATCCACAGATTGACCACATGAGGTGTGAAGAAAAAATACTTATTTCTTCTCAGTCTCCTTCCCTTCAGTTTAATTTAATGTCCATAGTTCTTTTAGTGAAAGAGGTTGTAAATTATCAATCCTACCAAAACTTTCCATGCCAACAACAATTTTTACAGACCTCATCTGTATCTCCCCTTCTTTTCCCTCACCCTGCACTTATCCTAAGCTGTCTCTTGTCCAGACTGAAGATTTTCAGCTTAGTCATCCCTGGCACAGAAGCAGTTTCTCACATTGATTGCACTTGAGATTCTTCTCTGAATCTTTTCCAGCCTTACATAACCCTTGCAAGATGGGAATACCAGAACTGCACATAGCGTTTGAAAAGGCAAAATATGGATTTACACAGTAGCATAGTAATATTCTTCCCTTAGTTCTCTGTTCCTGTTCTAATAATTACTAACATTTCTCTTGCTTTCTTGACAGCTGAAGTGCACTAAACTGACATTTTCACCGTACTGTCACAACCTCAAGCTCTCACATCTGAATGGTAATGGTCAGCTCAGAGCCTGTGGTGTTACACATGACAGTTGGATTGATTCTGATTCCTATTTCACATGTCACTTTATATTTACCTCCACTGAGCTGCGCCTGCCAGCGACCAAGTTCTGTGAGAGCTACACAGGGGACATAGCACAGGACTTTTCCTTTACTATCCCAAATATCTCAGTATTATCAACAAATTTTGTTAATTCATTGCCTTTCCAATACCATTTAAGATTATTGTCTAGTATGGGTAGAGGAGAGAGTGCATGAAGCAGAAAAAATGCAAGGAGAAGAATGGTTTAGAGAAATGCCGCAGCTCTTCCCCCTGAACCAGAAGCCCCCAGCACTCCTCTCATGGTGGCTTTTAAGCTGCCCATTTCATTCTGAGGGAAAAAAAAATATAGTTATCATTGCCTGAGACTCTCAGAAATTAGAAAATTGACTCCAGTGACAACAGATCTCAAAGGCAGTGCATCATTTGGCCCGTGTCTGTGTTCAGGGACAAGGGAGGAAGGACACCACGAAGAGTTCACTCTTTCCCACCTGCTGAAAGAGACTGGCCATTTCCAGTGGGGTTTTCTAGTAGTATTCAAGAAAAGTAACCAAACACACTCATATTTGATTTTCCTCAGAGGAAGACCTATTAATGGTATTTTCAGATCCAAAAAGGATTTTTGCAGGTGGTCTAGAGCAAGTTTAATTACTCAGCCTTTCTGCCTCATCATACACAAATCCCCAAATCACAGGTTTTCCCTGCAGCATTGTCCTGATGCTTTTATCTCCCCACATGCCTGCAAGGTGAGGAAGTGCTACGACTCCAGTTTACAGACGGGAGGTGAGAGAGGAGAGGTTCAGGGCCAAGGTGAGCTCCAGGCCAGAGGTGGAAAAAGTGCTTGCATCATTTTCTCCAAAATCCCTAGCAACTGAACAAGCATTAGGCCATTTTTCCCTGTATGGTGATGACTTCCCTCCTCTAACTTTGTGGATATTCTGAAAAAAAATCAATCTCCAGGGTCAATGATTCAATATCTTTCTCTGATGCTTAATGAATAAGATGCAAAGTGACCTTTAGATTCTTTGTCTGTTTTAAAGGACAGTGAGTCCAAGGTAAGAGAGGAGCTTAAAGCTTCTGAAACAGTCCCACCTTGATCCTGTTCTTCATTTGCTTCTGTTCCTAGACCTGACCCTTCACTCAATGTCCTGAAAAACCTATAGTCTTGTTACTCTGGTTAAACTCAATTTTTGCTGCTAAATATAACTACAGGAACAATCCACATACACATATGCTCTATTTCAAAAAGTCAGTTGAAATATTGATCAACAACAAAAAAACCCACAATGAAATTGTGTAAATACCTAACCTCTGCTTAGAAGAAATGCTAGTTCCCAGCAATGATCTGCATGGATACACGCAAATAACCGCTCTGCCAAAAGAGCATGTTGAAAGCTGCTAAGTCAAGCATTCAGAAGTTGAGAAAGTATAGCTCAGGTTTTCTTACCCGGGCTTCTTTGTGCAAATACTGTCTGTAATTGTGCAGTCATGTACATATACTTTACACAAAAACTATTTTATGCTTCAAGAGAGCTGTCTGTCCATCTCTGCAAAGTGAGGAACTTGACATATTTGGGGAAGGGAATGCATGGACTGGAACAGCCAGAATATTGTTGGCCACATGAACAACAGAAACAGAAAACTCCCATCCCTTAATATTGGCTGTGCACTTAATTAAAGGTCTGTGTTTCAGTTTTTTCTTTGGAGTGAGATCAGTGACTTGTTCTGAAAATCCTTGCTCTTCCCATCATGACAGATGTCATGATAGTGTATTATAGTAGCCTGTATATAATGAACATGACAACTTTCTTAGCACCAAAATCACTGCAGTTTTTGCACTACTTCTTCAAAGTGCTCTCCTAGGGCTGAATTAAGGCTGTTGAGACAACTAAACCACACAATTCTGTTTCTAAACTGTGCTTTAGAAAACTGTGTTTTTATTTTAGGTTTAATTACGACTCTGCATTCCCTTGATTTTCCATACTTGTTTGTTAGGTAATTGTAATTCTCCCAGAATATCTGCAGTTATTAAAGCGTACTCTTAAAATGTAATTCTTATTTAATGTCATTTTTAATGTAGAGACTTCTTTTATTTTTAATAGGCAAACCTTTATACATGAGCAATATAAAAAGATACTTTAGGAAAAGAAACCTCAAGACAAATTTGCCTTTAGGTGCCAAAAACATAAAGAAATATCATCATAGAAATTACCCAAAGATTTAAAGGTATGGAGTACTGCCTTGGCAGTTTTATGAGTTTAAGCTTAACTTTGGAGACTTTGGATTTGCAGATGTGCTCAGGATGAGTCACTGGATTCTGGAAAAGCTGATGCAGATCTGTTTTCCTCTTAAAACCAGATCCTATCCATTTACCCTGACTTCTACTCAATGGGGAGCTTGTCAAAACACCAGACAACCACCTCACATTGACCTTTATATTCCCTCTTATCAACTTCTTCCTCCTTCCCTCCATATTCTCTCTGTCTTTTTGGCTTCTCTGGAGGTTCCCATTTTTTGGCTTCTTTCCTAAATAGAGTCCTAAATGTGTTTTGTTTTTCTAATGAGATTAATAGCCAGTTTTTTACTTTTTTTTTTGTCTGTGTTTGAGCATTTCTTCCCTAGAAGCAACTGACAACTTACTTTCTCTTGCAGGATCCCTCACATAAAGTGATGTTTGTTCAAAATTCCAGTCTATTCTGCTCTCACAGGAAATCAGACCACCTCTGCCCTTAGCACATGTGTCCTTTGCAAAAAATTCTACTAGCTTTCCTCTGCAGAGAAAACATTATGTGGTTAAATAAACTGCTATCATAATAATTTTGTCTTTCTGTCATACACATTCAAAAAGAGAATGAATTTCCCCAGGAAGTTCAGTTTTCATTTTCCAAAAGATTATGTTTCGAAGCTAAAATGGCATTGTTGTCTCTTATACCAATAACTATTTATTTAAGAAGATTAACTTTGTATATTTATATTTGTATATATCTCCAGGTATTCTAAAAAAACTCTATAAACAAGAACATTGAAGTCTCTAGTTCAGTTAGTTGCCAGAGGGGATCACCTTTCCTCTTTTCTTTTACTATGTTCTTGTGTATGTGCCTGTAAAAACTATTGCATTTCTCCAATCCCAAGTTGGTTTTGTTTGGACTTTGGGTTTTGGGGTTTTTTTTTTGTTTTTTGTTTTTTTTTTCAGAGGGTAGAGGGAGAGTGTCCTGCTTAGGAAAGGCAGCCATGAAAATACTCAAATTTCTGTCCTCTATGAGACCTTTGTGTAAAGTGTTGTGAAAGCCTTGAACTTTTCTGGGACAACTGACCCATTTAAGAATGTTATTACAGCTTATTAAAAGAATGTGGGATCTTTGTGTGTTTGCAGAGATTTCCACTTTATCTGGTACAGCTCGTATGAGTTAATTTCCTTCTGGGCAGCTGGAAGGCAATGTCCAGGCTTTCACAGCCTTTTCAGCTAATACAACTATAGTGAGATAGACAAAGGAAAATCCTGTTTTTCAAGATATTTAACAGAGTGTCTAACATAGACTAAACATTCACTCCCTCTCTCACACACTGCTTTGTTCAGATTTCAAGTTAAATTCCATTTTACTTAACTATATTACTGAATCCAGCGGGAATAGTCAAGAATTTTGGCTATGTCTAGTCCACAAGTCTCTAGAGACATAGATATTTATAGAAGCAAAGAATTTCCTTGGACTGATGCTTCTTGATACATGGATCCTGACACTTGTGCAACCCTGTTGTAAATAATCTGTTTTCCTTATAGGTAGGTAATTAATTTTAGCCCTATCTGCCAAGGAATCCACACAAAATTTTGTGCTAATTTCTCTAAAGGAGATCTGAGACTTCCATGAAAGCATTTTTTTTTTCTTTTGCCACGGTGGCAGTACAATGTGAGAAATGTGACTGTCTCATTGCACAGAATGCAGGAGCCAGGGCACCGTTGCACACTGAGAGCCCATGTGGTAACATCTCAGCATCTTCTCCATGGACCAGCACAAAATTTAAGTTGACTGTTTTTAAGTGGAGACATAAGGGTTGTCCTGCTTGTTATCTGTCCCCCAGTAAACTAAGGAGAGATTTCTATTGCCTAATTTTATCTGTCTAAAAGCAATTTTTGTAATCTAGATTAATCTAATCTTGTCCAGACTCACTTTGGAGTCAATGGTAAATAAGATCAGTTGAAAGCACAGTCTATTGTACGTTAAGGTTGATGTCAGATAAGAGAATAATTGGTCCTCTCTCTGGTCTTGACTATCTTTGGCATTAACTATGGAGGGGACCTAAACAAATAACACACAGGAGACTTTGTGTGTCCTTCCATGAATCTTTATGACACTAGTAATACCACAAAGCCTGTGAGGCACTGCACAAAATAAAGATGCTGGAAAGGAAACTTTCAAAAATATCCGTTTCATTTAGGAACATGTATTTACATGACACATTTGAAGTTCCTGCCCTTCTCCCTTCCCCAGGAAAATTTGATCTAAAACTCTGATTCTGCAAATGCAAACATGCTTAGCTTTACACACTAGATTCCTGAGTCACCCCGGATGAGCGGCACAGAGCAAAACTGACCCATCTCTTTCTTTCATGTAGGTCAGAGAAATCAATAAGATCAGTCAAAAGGATGAATTTAGAGCGCTTGAATAAGTGTTCTGCAAGACTAGGTATGAGCAAAGATATAAAACGCAGATGCGGGTCCCAATGAGACACAAGCACAAGGCATGAGAGCATTAAATCAGGAGAAACAGCTATTGAGTTTTACTCTGCCCCTTGAATGTTTGAGGTACTGTAGAACAACCTGTCTGAAAGCTGCTGCTCTGGGTGGATGCTGGTCACTCGCAGCTCCTATGTCACATCTGTGAGCACCATGAAGCTGTCTCAGAAACCCGAGTCTTCTTCAGAGGCACTAAATGCTAAAGCAACTATAAATGTCCTCTGTGCCAAAGTTTAGAGTCCTTTGGAGGATTATGAATCTACTATGCTGACACATCTGGTTGGCCAGAAATGATGGATCAAACGGCTGTGTTTGGGGAATGAAAGAGAGAAGTGTCTCTCCTGAGAGATCTGGAAGGCTAGATAAGATTTCTGCTGGATAAGAAAAATGTAAAACTTAGGAAAGGAAAAATTGGATCTCAGGGCTGTGTCCATGTGAGGCTGAGCTATATTACAGGGGTAAACACACAGTTAAAATCGGTGATTTTAACTCATTCCAGGCTATCTTTCAGATGCTGATTCAGGAGTAGACAGGGATGTCACAGGGCAGTGACAAGATGCCTCAGTTTGAGAGAAGAAGGTTTAGCTCTTCAGGCAAGAGCTGTATTGTGTCCCTTACCCACAGGGCCTTAAACCAGGCCATGGCTCCTATTCATGAGTGCAGACACATTATTTACAAATACTTTGTGTGTGTGTGTGTCTACATGCATCTGCTGCACCAAGAGCAGACAAGGTGTTTTTTCACACGTTAAGCTGACCCAGGACAACCAACAAGCCTGACTTACACAGCCTGAAGGCAAGACCACATAAGAGAGTGTATTACCCATCAGAGCAAACGGGGCCTAGAAAGAAAATGAGATTTTCTGCACAGACATGGATACCATGTGATGCTCTGCTCAAAGTTCATTACAAATATCACAGATGAACTAATAAGATTTTTTTTCTTCTTAATAATCTCTTCTCATTGCTCAGTTTGTTAAATCTCAACAATGCCTGATGCTCCTAGCTAACTCAAGACCATGAGAGACACTATATCAGATTAAAAAACAAAGAAGATTCATTTTCCTCACCATCCTGCTTCCAGCAGTTGCTAACAGTAGATATCTATAAAGAATATAAAGAAAGGTCATAAGACCACTGCAAAAATAGAGGGATTGTTTCCCAGAATAGTCTCCCAGCTTCTGCACTAACCAGTGAAAATTCATAGAGATCAGGAGTTTGGTAACAGCTCAAACAGATGAGATACAGTGTATTGGACTAAATTTTGAAAAAAAAACAATTCTAAAAACAATGAAGTATAATGTTTTAATTTTCAAGTTTTAAATGTAATTAATTTCAAAAGTTGCATTTAGGGGTTTTTTTCACTTCACTTGTGTTTTACTTTGTCCTTTTGATATAACAACAGCATTGGACAATCCATTGGAGTCTAAGGAGTAATAATGAAACAGTAGAGATCTCTCATTTTTATTGCTTAAAAATATATTTATTATCATATAATACATTCACAAAAACTTATATTTAAAATAATATATAGCTAGCTAAAAATTAAGATGAAGCTGAAATTCAAACTAAATAAATTGACTTAACGGGTTTTAAAATTCATTTTAGAGGAAGTGTAACAAATGGTTTCTAGAAAAGAAAAAAAAAGTTAAACTCCTGGTGTTTACCACAGAGAAAAGGCAAAGTCTTTCTCCTTACATTAAGATATAATGGTCCTATTTAACAAACAGTTCAAATTGAAAGATTGCTTTGATTTTTCCAGAAAATAATTTGCAATTAAATGTTTTGAGCTTACTTTGACCAGAACATGGCTGAAATCAGAACTTTTCTTTCTTTTGCTTTTTGAAAAAGTCCTGAGCAACAACAACAATAAGAACACAGTGGCAATTGGCAATAATTCATATCAAAATACATACATTCATTCTGAATCTTGTCAATTAAAGCACAGAATAATTTTGAATGAGCTCAATGAGGAAGAATCACAACGTTCTGACAATTGCATAATATTTTTGTAAATTAGTTTCTCTAGTTGAAAAAAACATTTTTTTTTTCCAAGTAGCTTTTTGAAGACCATTTTATAGGCAGACCCAGATGCAAGCAAGTATTTTGTCTTGTTGAACTCGTTGTCTTCAGATGCCCAATAGAAGAAAACAGATCACTAAAATTCCAATTTTTTTCTTGGTGCTTCTGGCTGGCATTTAACATGTCATTGAACCTGATGGTTCACTCTCAAGTACTTTGCTGCTCTTACGGATGCTATTGCTTATGAATACTTAGTATTTTCAGACAAAAAAAAATCTGTACCTCCCCAGAATGTGGCTCTGTGTGCATGTCTATAGAAGTACTGTTATAGCAACTGCTACAGGTAATTGGAACTAGAATTTCTTGGGCCTGTGAGTGATGCATATTTTATGGTTTGTCTACTGTGTTATTAAAGGCTTAGGGCTTACAAACTCGCTTACTTTTTATCCAGCAGCAGGATTCCAGTGATTGAA
This sequence comes from Ardeotis arabs, assembly GCA_011801015.1. NCBI lineage: Eukaryota > Metazoa > Chordata > Aves > Otidiformes > Otididae > Ardeotis > Ardeotis arabs. Next base: position 33,315 of record JAAGAY010147968.1, read on the forward strand.
ATCACAATATCAACAGGTTTTGAAGGGGTGGGAGGTGATGAGGGTACAAATACTGCAATAATAAATTCCATGGAGGAAATCGAGATCAAGAGCAGAGACACACAGAAAAAAATATGAGTTTGGGGTATTGTGTACATTCAATATTTGTGTCCAGATGATGATGATAAGGTTCAAGAAGATGAATGTAGTAGAGTGTATTTATGCAGGAAAAATGAAAAGAGAAATTCACAGGCTAATACTTCATTAGTGTTCTTCTTGCAACATGGAAAATGGATCTGTGGCAAGTAATATACTCATTTCAGAGGGAAGGTTTTTTTGTCTGCTATATTATAGTTTTGTAATTGTGACTGAATTTAGCTGCTTCTCAGCCATTGGGAACAGATAATTCTGCCCTGCAATTACAAATATTGATTTACAATGACATTTGCCTCTTGTAAAGTGTTTCAGTAACATCTGCAAAAACAGATGATGCAGAAGCATTAATCTCTCCATCTCTCTGATTTAAAAAATAAGTGGTTTTGCCCTGTAATGGCAGGAAGGAACATAACTGTGATGAGTAGTTCAAAGAAAGGATTATATTTCTAAAATTCCTATGCAGAGGCTGTAGGCATAGAGATAAAGATTATGAGACACTAGAAACACAACAGCATCCCATTTTTGCATGTTAAGCAAACAGAAATAATAAAACACAAACTGTACATCCCACTTTTTGGTTCAAAATATTCTCCAAAGTGTAGCTGAAGTAAAACTAGTGGAAGATACAAACGAGATTGGTTTTGATATACTGCAGAAACTGGGTGAGATTCACTAGGAAGTTTATCCGTGCTCATGGCTTGAAATCAAGTCTGCAGTCAAAACTGAAACCAGCTGTATTTCACATTCTTTTTTCCTTCATTGTGAATGTCTCGTATATTTTCCTCTATTTTTCCTATACAAAACACTTAACCAAATGGCTTCAAAACAGCGTCCAAAAATAAAAGATCTGATTTCCAAAACACTACTGAAAGAATCATTAAATAGGAATCTAAAACTGATAAACCAGGGAAAGAATGGATTATGAGACCTCATCCCCTTGTAACTCATTATTCAATGTCTCTTCTCTCTTTGCTGAGGGAAAAATGTCCCCCACTACTTTTCATAATTTCTTACCTCTTTTAAAAGCAATTGACATGCTCTGTTTAATATATTTTCAAAACCCAGAACAGTCTCCTGATGATACAACAATAAATAATAAGTCCAAAGAATAGTGTAGCAGAAAAATATGCTATGCAAAATAGCCATGTAACAGCTGGACTTCTTCCTATACCATTGCTTTAATTGACTTTAAGATTTAGACATTAAGTGATAAATATTAACTAATATTCTACTGACCTTTTCAAAAAGGAAGGATATTAATCATATCCCATTTCCCCATTTGGGATGCCCCAAGTATCTGGGATATCCGCATTGGGTTGGTAGATAATATACAGGACTATGTGTGAAGTGTGCTTTTCTGAAGATGGAGCTCAGTAGGAACACTTAGGATATATCACAAGATCTCAGGTGCCGATATATAGGAAGTTATTCAGCTCATCACTCACAGGTATCTGAATGTATCCTCATCTGGATGGACTAAATCTCCATTGACTGTGCTGGTAATGGAAACTTAGACACTCACGTAAATATTTAAATTTAGATTTCTTAATTTAGACCTGACTCTTATGTTTGACCTTACGAATGCCATCTCAAATTATTAACTTTTACACCGTAGCTCAAGTGTACTAGGTGGGCTGCACATAATTTAATACCACCCATAAAGTGCAGATAGTGCCAAACCTCTCTGTTCTTATGGGATGTTGTGAAAATCACATTTAATCTTGTGAGCTTTAATGGTAATGGAGCCTTTAAACTCAAATATTTATTGACTGCAATTTTAGAAAACACAATATCTGTACAAAGCATCACTTTTCCTTCTGCACAGCAAAGCCCTCAGTAACCACAGAACTGGGTAGGTCTGTTATTTAGAAGCCAAAATCTTTCCTGCCCAGAGTCTGAATATTCCTGCTCCTTTATGGTTTTGAGTTAGACTTACACATAAGTGGGAAAACTCTCATATACCTGTAATTTTTGCAAGCTTATTTGCTTCATTCTGTTTTTCCTTCCTCCATGTGTTATGCACTGCCCAAGCTTGCAGGCTCTGTGTGATGGAAATCATGTTCTCTCTTCTGTGCTTTTCCCAAGCCCAGCATGAAGCAAGGCCTGCAATACAAACCTGCACTATTATTGCATTTAAAATCTCTCCAATCAAACAAATATTGTGATGGACATATATAGCTATTTAACCACCTTTGAAACCAAGCATAAAAACACATTTAAGAGCAATAACTGCAGAGAGGTGAGAAATGCTGTGGCTTCAAATATTATATTTACATTTGTGTTCAAGTTGGTACATCCCATCTTGACAGCACCAGATCAACCACTGGCAGTTGTCCTACTAAAAAGAGCCACTCAGCTGGGCTGAAAAGTTTGAAATTGGTCTAGTTTGAGATCACCAGCTCCCTGCTTTCGCTGTGGCAGCTGTGATCAAATTTGCCAAGACTTGCCTTGCATTTATAACATCGATAAATGGGGCAGATGGACGCCAAAGCAATCTTTGTCTCTGTGGCAGCTTATCTAATTAAACATTTAGACAGAGAAAGGTATAATTGCAGAATAATCTATCTGCTTTTATCGTGTGCTTTCCCTTAAGACACTCCTGGCTTTCCAACAGAGCAAATAAACTTTGACAGATGTTTACTTTCAAAGTAAAAAAGATAGTGGAATTCTATTAACACAGACCGTATTCAATAGCAAAGCTATTTTTTCACTGCACTCGATGCCAACATTCTCTGTAGAACAAAGATTTTGGTATTCAGTAAAATTTGATTTGCATGCCTGAGGGAATAATAAAAGAAACCTATTATGGAATGAAATGGACTGTAATCACATTGAAAGGATAGAGATTGTTCCTTGGGTGGGGAAGGGGGGAAGCTACCACCTGGTAAATGGCCTATTGAAGAAGAAAACACAACGTTATCCAAGATACAACGTGCGCCAAAGTTTGAGGAATGACATGCATTATTGCTTCACAACACAGACTTCCATCGCCTTCAGCGCGAGCCAACAAGCACTGAGGGTTTTGCATAGGGCTGCAGAGAGGGAGACGCTGTTGGACACTGAACACTGGGACAGAGCACAAAAGCCATCCCACCATTTACATTGGGTAATGCCTTAGCTAATGTTGACTCAAGCGCCATACGGAAGGTCAGCATCCACATCTAAGTTCGCAGCTGTTCTCCCCATGGCATACCGCACTCGTGGAGCTGGGCTCTGCTTCTGCTCCCCTGGCCGGGACCCAACCTGAGCCGCTGGTGGACTCAGCAGAAGCCAGGCAGAGACTGATTTCAATTACCGAAGGAATGGCTGCTGCTCCAGAAGACACTAGTGAAGCCAATCCTTTGTCCAAGAACTTTGAACTGAGCCAGGAGCTGGGCCGCAGACCCGGGGCACAGCTGTATGGTGCTACTTTGCTTTTTGAGCACAGGACACTCGTTAAAGTAAGGTCACCGCCCCTTTCTCAGGTGTGCACGTACCTGAGCAGACACTGATGTCCACTTCACTGCATCCCCCGCCTCTATCTGCTAGCACTATTTCCAGAAAGCAGCATTGTACTGAAAATTCTGGATACTTACTGCAATTTTAAGAATATACAGCGCCCAGTGCCCTGTAAGTTTGCTGTCACACAAGCTGTTCCCGTTAACGCCATTTCTGCCTGTGTTTGTCAACAGAAATACTGAGCTCCTAGAGGCTTTCTAATTCTCCTTCCTGTTACTTCTAGTGGCAGTCCTGATGCCTGCCCTTCTATCAGCTTATTCTGCTGTGATTTTACAAGGAAATTTTCTCCACGATTATGCACTATGTAAAAGTAATTCTAATTATACAGAGATTATTTTTCTGGTTATACAATGATATGTATCATATTTCAAGGCAAATAACCAAATTTACAGAGGGATATCAAAAAAGCTAGTGTTGTGGTTTTGTTTAGTGAGGGGGAGGCCTAAGGTGGCAGCTTCTGTAGGAAACTGCTAGAAGTTGCTCCCCTTTGTTCAGTGGACTCGGCCAGGCCTAGGGAGGACCCGCTGCTGGCCAAGGCCGAGCCATTTGGTAGCAGAATGTTCCGTGATAACGCCTCTGCGATAAGGTATTTAAGAAGGGGAAAACAGAAAAAAAAAGAAAAAGAAGAAGAGAAGATGTGAAGAACTTGAGTGGGGGCAGAGGCGCAGAGGGAGAGGCGCAGGCCTCGTGGGCCTTGCAGGCCTCACTCTCTGGCCTCTCGCCAGGCTGCCGACTGGGCCCAACTCAGCCCGGCCCGGCTGCAAGAAGTGGAGAGGAGATGAGATGGATGATGTGAAGAGATCCTGAGAGGCATCTGCCAGCCTGTTGTGAAGAACTTTTCTTGTGAGAGAAACAGCTGCAGACACCAAGGTCAGTGAAGAAGGAGGGGGAGGAGTAATGTGGCTCCTGGCCAAGATTCCCCTGCAGCCTGTGGTGATGACCATGGTGGAGCAGGTTGTCCCCCTGCAGCCCATGGAGGTCCACAGAGGAGCAGAGATCCACCTGCAGCCCGTGAAGGACCTCACACTGGGGGAGGTGGATGCCTGAAGGCAGCTGTGGCCCATGGAGGGCCCGCTGGGGCAGCCGTTCTGGAGAGACTGCACCCCGTGGAAGAGATGACCCACGCCAGAGAAGTTTCATGAAGGACTGTGGCGTATGGGTGGGACCCCACACCGGAGCAGGGGAGGAATGTGAGGAGTTCTTCCCCCTGACTATGAAGCAGCAGCGTAAAACATCGCGTGATGAACTGACCGCAACCCCCATTCCCTCTTCCCCCCTGTGCCGCTCGAGGGGGGAAGGTAGTAGAGATAATGTTAAGCTCGGGAAGAGGGAGGGGTGGGGAGAAGGTTTATCTTGTTCTCTGTCTCATTATCCTGCTAGTTTTAGTAATAAATGAATAGTTTTCCCCAAGTCGAGTCTGTTTTTGCCTGTGACGGTAACTTTAAGGGTTTCTCCCTGTCCTTATCTCAAGTCTCGAGCCTTTTTTCTTATGTTATCTCCCCCTGTTCTCTCGGAGGGTGGGGAGAGTGAGAGAGAGACTGCATAGTCTGGTCCCGATCGGGGCTGAACTACGACAGCTAGCCATAAAAAAAGTTCAGTAGTAAACATCAGAGACCAAAAAAGCAACACAGGAGCAGATGTTCTGTGATTTGAAGATTTGAATTGTCCTTGTTTCCAGAATGCTACAGAAGGAATTGCAGTTGACAGCCACACTTCTTGCGATAGGCGTAATGCCATTCATTGCTTTTATACTTGAACGGCTTGGATACTACACAGTCTGTCACATCTAAATGTATTTAAGTCATGACAATTTATGTTATACTACACTACATTACTTGTTTTGATCATAAGACTAAAATCACTCTTGCATGAAATAAACTGAAACTTTAAAAAACCCAAGCAAGGGCTGCTGTTTTAAAATGAAGTTTTCCTGACTGTGAGGTTGACCAACAAACTACAAATCTACAGAAGCAATGCAGAAGACCAAACCTTCCTCCATCAATATCCTGAAGTGTTCAGATGAGTGTGATCAAGTCCCAGAAGCGTTAGTGAAATCTTGCACGCTAGTTAATACTCTCTGGTGTGAGATCAGCTCTGCAGACCTTTGAAACACAGTGTTTGACTTATTGCCTTTTGTCAGAATAAGATCATCACAATATTTGGTTTTCTATTTGTAAAGGTAGGAAATAACTGAAAGTCACATACAGCAAACATCTGGGCTACTTCTTTGACTTGCCAGCTGTGGGAGAAACAGACATCATGGAAAGGAAATGGAGGAAAGGCATCTGCCGTTAGAGCAAGACTTAACTCTAAATTCCATGTGCAGCCATACAGTCAAATCCTGGCAGGACTAACTCAAGAGTTCACTCATCAAAGACAGAAATATCTGTGATTCGTGTTCTTTTACAATAGTTCTTAAAAACCAAAACAAATCTTTTCCTACTCCGCTACAGGTTCTTCCTGCCCTGCTTGGACAAGGACACCATCATTTCCCTGAGGCTGAGTGCACGCCCCCATGGGGTCAGCCATGATATCCTCATCCTTGTTGTTGCATGTGGTACTGGTTTGGGGCTTCCCTCTGCTCCTCGAGGGTGGGTGCCTTTTAGTACTGGTAGGTCTGACAGCCTGGCCCTCAGGAGGTGCATGGTGCATGGAAGCACAGCAGGTGATCTCCAGGCATCAGCTGAATCACTGACCGACCTGATGGGACCTGTGGCGGGGTAGGCTATCAGGTTGGATCCTGCACAGCAGAGGATAATGAGTGCTTTGCACCGGGTGCAGTACACTGCCTTGATGCTGTTGTCCATACCTTATACTGCATCTTCTAAAGACAGAAGAGTGGAAGGTTCAATTATGTGTGATCACAGAATCACAGAATCATAGAATAGTTTGGGTTAGACAGGACCTTTAAAGGCCATCTAGTCCAACTGCCCTGTGAGGAGCAGGGACATCTCCAACCAGATCAGGTTGCTCAGGGCCCCATCCAACCCGACCTTGAAAGTTTCCAGGGATGTGGCATCCACCACCTCTCTGGGCAACCTATGCCAGTGTTCTATCACCCTCATTGTAAAAAAAAAATGTCTTCCTTATGTCCAGTCTGAATCTGCTTCCTTCTATTTTAAAACCATTGCCCTTCATCCTATCACAACAGGCCTGAAATGATCAATAATAAACTATTCACTTTTACAACGCATGATGAGAGGCATTTTGCTTTTATGAAGGTCTAATGGAGAGACAGATTCTCCTTATACTTTGAAAAGAAAAGAGAATTTAATTAGAGGGGAGGTCCTTATGATTCTCAGTTCAGTGGACAAGTGAGGTAGAAGTTTCTTCAATGCTGGGCTGATTTAGTCCTGTACTCGAGCTCCTAAATATCTTCTTAATCTTCATTTTAAATATAAGATTTGATATACAGTCTCTTTATTGGAACCTTCTGTTACTCAATTTTTTCCAGACAGACTTTAAGAAGTTTTAACCAGAATATAAAGAAAAAGCTTCACTTTTCTATATGAAATCCCCCTGTTACATTTTTTGTATTTTCTTGACCGGCTTTTTTTTCCTGTATATTTAAAATTTTTTAAAAGTCTTTTCCCCCAGTTTATGTTTGCAAGTTTACAGGCCTTCTCTTGTTTGTTTGGCTGGGTTTTTCCCATTTTGATGGCTTATTAATTTTTATCTAGAGTGAATAAAGTGAAAATAAGAAAATAAAATAGATAAGGAGATGAAAAGGCACCAGGAACTAGAACCCACCTGTGGGAAGTGAGCTTTCTAACTTTCCATAGACCTAAATTAAACTAATTTTTATGAACAAATTAATTTAATCTCCAAATGTGTACTTAAATGCTATTTCTCACTTTAAATTTTCCAAATCATCATAATCCTCAATGCATCTCTTTCCCAATAGCAAATATATCAGTTAATATGGTAACATTTTTTATTGCATTTGAGGAACAGTCCTACATTTGTATCTTTTCACCCTTATTCTCTTTTGTCCTTTTCTGTTATACCTTATTCCAGGAAGAAATAATTCCTTGAAAAATCTGGTTATATGCTTATTTCACAGCAAAAATTAAAAGACAAAGATTGGAAATATAAGGCTTTAATCAGGGTTTGCAATAATAGGATGAATTTGGGAAAACTAATATATACATGAAATGTCATTGTTTAAATACAAACCCAGACACTTTGGCATGCCAGTGGGATCAGCAGCAAATCCTATTAGCAGGATAGTGGGAGGAGAGGGGCTACGCTGAGTGACTGCTTTTAACAACTGCAATGAAATGGAAGCATGAGCAAACAGCTGCAAACTGATGAAAATTTGCAGGCGGTGCTGTGTTGAGAAGGGTTGTGAGAACCCAAGAAGACAGCAAATTAAGACAGACGCACCCAAAAAAGGTCAGTATGAGGTCTCAAAAAAAAGAAAAAATAATGGGGAAAAAATAGGGGATATAGTTCTAAAATGTGTATATCCCTAAAAAAAAAAAAAAAAAAAAAAAAAAAAAAAAAGAAATGGAACTATTTAACTGGAGAGTAAAACTTGACAATGCAACCCTCTGCAAAGGGCTTTAGATGAGATTTAGAGAGCAGTGAGTTCAACACGAGTTTGTAAAATGACACCATTGCTAAATACAAAATTCAAGAAGCCTGTATTCTTTCTTCCGTAGAGGGATTTTTTCACTTAAGGATATTGTTATCTATCTAACTATCTACATATTTTCTGTTGAAAGAAGAAAAAAGTCCTTTTTCTGCGCAATACTACAGTGAAGGCATATGCCGCCTGCTTTTCTCGTTATTGGCAAATGTACTGAAAAATTACAGTGAGCTGAGAATAAAGTGCTGACAGTGATTAAAAATGGGGGGAACGGCTTAGGCAAATGCTTACACATTCCTAAGGGTGCCCTTACACAACCGTGGTTTTCTTTGATGGTAAGGCTGCTTAGGACATCCACGCCATCCTCACAGCCCCTGACTGCTCATTTTCTTTGCGTGTGCAGCCAGGTCCTGCTCCCTCAGCTCTGCCAGTGCAGCTGTTTATAAGGCCATGCTGGAAACTAGATCACTGAAAACCTGAATTAAGAAAAAAATGAAATCCTCCTTTTCTAAAAGGCAGAAAGTCTTTTTAGCCAGCTCTATTTTCTTGTCCAAGAGTCCAGGATTGGCCCCACAAGTGACTGTACCTATACATCCAAAGGAGGTGGTTTATAGGACCATATTTTGGAACTGTGGTCAAGAGCAGAGGGAAAATAGACTCTTCTGAGAAAGATTTTGCAGCTTAGAGAAATCTAGCTGTCTTTTTTTTTAGGTGTAGTAACCTCCTAACTGGTGAGCCTGTACATGAAAGCAAAACTTGGAAGAGACAAAGCGCTTGGCAAAAACCAAAAAGCAAGGAATGTGCTAGTATACAGATATGTGTGCAGTATAGAAAAAAGCTGTCTCAGTATGATCTGAACGGCAATCTTGGGATTAAAACTATGAAGAAGATTGCAGGCTGAATATCATACAGTCCAGTCTGAAGGTGAAACGTGGTCTTGCAGGGAAAAATAGTATGAAATATTTGAAAACAGGCAAGCAAAATCTCCAGAACGATCATCTACAGAAAAGAACAGGTTACAGAATTAAGGACTCTCTTTCAAAGCTGTCCAGTGAAGTAATATTTCCAAATGAAACTTTTTATTGTATTAAAGGTTTTCTTTTAGATTACAGATATTTTGTTTTAGATGTAACAGCTTCTTTAAAAGCACACGAGTGTTTTTGAATACCATTCTACTGAAAGCAAAGGAAAGTTCAACTGTATAATTCTATGCTTTTCTGCAGCCATAAAAGATGAAATTAAGCTGCTTTAGAAAAAAATGTATATACTTTCCCACACTTAAGCATTTTCATTTTTTTTTCAAAATTTGAGCTTGACAAAATATTTTCTAAAATTGAAAGATGAAAAATCCAAACGAACTATGGAGGAGATGGTCTGAAGAACCAAATGAAGACAGAGGGATGGAAAACCTTAAAAAAAAAAATCTGATTTTTTAAAAAATTTAAAAATCTTTACTTGCTGGAAGTGCTTTAAAAATTGCTAGGAAGCCTTAGTAGAGAATTAATGTGTCGTTAGTATCCGTCACATTAAATAGAATTACAATAGTATGGAAAAATATTGTTTGGAGTTCACTTTTAAATTATCTCCTAGTAAATTTGCCTCAGAGTACTAGTTGCTGAAAAATGGCAGGTTTTATGAGTTTTTGGGATCAACATGAGCAGTGCTGCTGCTGCCAATGCTGCATAGCCTGTGAAATAATATAGCATGTAAATAAATGAAAACCAGAACTGTGTATGGCCCGTAAGCCTGGAAGAGGAGGATACATGAGGAGGGAGTGTTTATAACGAAGTGGCGGAGTGAATTCTCCACTGCGGCCCCTCAGCCAGCACAGGCGGCACACAGGCAGCACATCTGCACAGGCTGCTCTGCGCTGCTTTACAAACAGCCTGTGTTTTACGAGGCTGTTTACAGCGGTGATTTAGAGCCATGCTATTTATAGGTGCCTTCCTCCACAAAAAAAAAATTGCATGTGAGAACAAGATGGACAATTTCATATGCATAGCTGAGTTAACATAATCGAGCTTTCTTCGGTGTCAAAAAAGAGAGGAGGATGGGGAAGGGAGGAATTCACACAGTATGCCAGGTTGTTTTCACAGTCATTATCGAACAGTTTCTCTTTCCTCTCCCTGTCTCCCACACAAGACCACAAAAAAGTCTGGGAGGGACCGGGCGTGGGGACGGATACCTGGTCCATATATCAGTGGTGGTATTGCAAACATAGCAAGGCTGGTTCCTATGGGCATGTAACAGAGAAATTTGTAATTCCTTGCAGGGGGTTCCCTTCATTTTAAAATATTGAGGTATGGACCCTCTAAGCCCAAAGCAGTTTCCACTGTTCTGCTTTACACCACACAAACAGCAAAATTGCCCTCTTCGTTTTCAAGTGGGTATTTGTACAGCTTATACACCATCTGACCACCCTTTCCATCTCCAGCCCCGCCAGGCTGCTGAGCTCTTCTCACGGGCACAGCTCAGCTTGAGTGGCTGCTTCAACTGAAGATGCTCCTGGGGCAGTTTGACCCCAGCCTGGAAGATAAGGCTGGACTACTCAGCAAGATTGGGGTGAGAGCTGATAGGTGCAATGCTTATGAGATGATAATCCCATCTAAAGGGGAAAGATAATTACACTATTGTAAAGAGAGAAATGTGCTTGAAAATACACTGTTCACTGCTGGGTAACGCATTTTCCAGCTTCTCCATTAACAGTGGCAAGAAGCACAGAGGACATTACACTGTAGGAGGATGCTGGAAGATTTGCAAATTGACAATTACCTTGCATAGCTCAAGGAAAGAAAAAAAAATATACTTATGTTTGCTTATTATAATGCTGCAAGTCTTTTTGTTTACACAGCCATACTGAGTTTATGCATGTTTAGCTTCTGTTATGACTGCGACAGAAATTTTACTGTTATTGCCTTTGGAGGCAGAAAAAAGAGGGAAGGACAGGATCATTGTTCCACTGTCATCAGCATCTCACAATAATCTGTGCTGATTTAGTTTTCCTTTGAAAAGAAATATAATTAAGACATAGGAAGGACCGTGAAACATTACTGATGTAGTTCAGAATTTAAATAAACTACACTTAAGAGTGGGATTTACTTCACTTTAAGATATCTGAAAATTTGGAGTCTAGTTTACAAGTCACCCATCTTCCCTGTTTCAGTGGAAAAATAGATTCCTTCAGAATGTGAGTCACACCATTATCCTTAAGATGTCTCTAAATCGGCCAGACTGTAGAGCAGAAAATCTCTCTCTACTGCCTACCAAGGGAACTTTGCTGACTAACTCAGATGACTGAAATTTGGAGGATATGAACTGTGTCCCACAGTGCCTGACTAAGCTGGTAGGTCATATCCATGCGTGTGGTCTCTTCTTCCTTTTCTTTCTGCATCCATAGAGAAAAACACCTACTCAACTGTGTAGCAGTGAGAAAGGCGCTCCTTTGTGCAATAGTCAGGATGACACAGTGATGGGCACCCCTGACACTGAAACTGTCACCATGTGTCACCTGGATCAGGACAGCTTTGATTTGATCTAAGTGCCATTGACCCATCAGTCATTTAGATATCACAAAACTGCAGAATGGTTGAAGTTGGAAAGGACCTCTAGAGGTCACCTTGTCCAGCCACCCTGCTCAAGCAGGGCCACCTAGAGTGAGTTGTCTAGGACCATGTTCAGACATCTTTTGAAAATCTCCAAGGATGGAGACTCTGCAACCTCCCTGGGCAACCTGTGCCAGTGCTGGGTCTCACTCACAGTAAAAAGTGTTTCCTGACAATCAGAAGGAACCTCTGTATTTCAATTTGTTTCCATTGGCTCTTGTCCTGTCACCAGGCAGCACTGAAAAAAAGCCTCTTCTTCTTTGCACCCTCCCTTCAGATATTTACATACACTAATAAGATCCTCCCTGGGTCTTCTCTTCTCCAGGCTGCACAGTCCCAACTCTCTCAGCCTTTCCTCATAGAAGAGATGCTCCAGTGCCTTCATCATCTTTGTGGCTCTTTGCTGGACTCTCTCCAATATGTCCAAATCCCTTTTGTGGTGGGGAACCCAGAATTGGACAGAGTACTCCACATGTGGCCTCACCAGTGCTGAGTAGAGGAGAAGGATCACCTCCCTTGACCTCCGTGCAATACATCGTCTAATGTAGTCAAGGATACAAGGATCCTTCTTTGCAGCAAGGACATGCTCATGTTCAATCTGGTGTCCACCAGGACCCCCAGCTCCTTTTCTGCCAAGCTGCTTTCCAGCCCAATGATCCCCAGCAAATACTGGTACATGGAGTTGGTTTTCCTCAGTTGAAGGACCTTACACTTCTTGTTGAACTCCATGAAGTTGCTGTTGAACCATTTCTCCAGTCTCTTGAGGTTCCTCTGGATGGCAACAAAACCCTCTGGCTTATCAACCACTCCTCCCACCTAGTGTCATCTGCAAACTTGCTGAGGATGTTTTCTGTCCCATTTCCTAGATCAATGAAGATATTAGTCTCTCATGTCCTGTGGAAAGTTTTGGTTCTGACTCAGTATCCCAAACTGCAGCTGCTCAGTAACTTTCAGACAACATTTCTTAATATAAAAAACATACCTTTTGGAAGCTGCATTAGTTCCAATAGAAGTTTTTTTTTGGAAAAAAAAAGTTTCTGCAGCCCAGGACAAGACTTGTGGTCATATTGAAACTTAATCAGAGAATAGCAATTATTTTATGCTTACAACATTTTTCTAGAATATTCCGATCAGGAGAAATGTCTTTTCCTACACTGAATTAGGCAGATCAGACTTCAATGCAGTCTCTCCTGGTGTGAGCCAAATAACTTGTCTTCCCGCATTTCCTGAAGACCTCTCTTTCCTTCAGAGAACTTTAAGATTGCAAGTCTGGCCTATAAAATATTGTCTTTCTCAGTGCTGACACAACATTGCACAGATAGGCAGCTGCATCTGCATGTAGACTCCAGACCACGTGACCTCTTAAGTAAATTCATATTCACCCAATGACAACTCTCATGCTCATTTATATCTGGTGTGAGCTGAACTAGGTAACTCAGACAAGAATTTGTTCCTAACTCTTGATTAAATATCCTTACAGAAAACATCTTTCCTTTCTTACTCGTGAGCCAATTCCCATTAAAATGCTACATTGGTCTTTATAAAAAAAATAACAAATAGAAATAAATTTGGAGAAGGATGGCGTGACACCACATTTGACAGAGCCATGAATCACACTGCTCAGATGAATGGTTATCCAAAGTCATTAAAAGTGGTTCCACACTTCAGTACAATGCATTGTTTAAGAGGAGTCATACTGGTCTGGAATCTGCTCTCTGTTTCACCAGTCTCATAATGAGCTTCAGCAGGAGTTGCTCTTGATTTATGCTGGATCAGGGTCAGACCAGGAAATTTTCTATCTCTGCATAGTGTTAGCATCATCTCATAAATAACTTCAACACCCAAAACTACAGCAGAGAAGGATCCAAGAACAGTTACTGCAATATAAGTCCAAAATGCAAAGCTACCCAAGTTACACTGACAGTTCTTTTAAAAGTATACTCTTGAAACAACCAAACCCCATGATTTTTTCCTCTATAAAAAGCAGTCTGGGAAAACCCCAGCTGGTTCTTAAAATAGCTAGTTAGTTTTTTTTTTTAATTCAGAAGTCACTCAGAAAACCTCAAGATTCAGTGAGATATAACTGTATCTGTCATAGACCCGCAGGCAAACAAACTTCAAATTGACAGGGGTAATGTTAGAGTTAAATCTCCTTGGGCCTTTTTGTTCACAGGAAAAATCCAGTTTGAGGCAACAATCAGACACTTGAAATGCAATACTTTATCAGGTGTTTGATTTTTAAATGGAAATTTGGTAAATCTTTTTTCTTTGAAGAAGAAAACATTTAAAGAACAGTTTAAATATGTATATGCAACAGTGGTGGAATTCACAATAAAATTAGAGAGAACAGCTGGCGTGAAGAGGTATTTTACTTGACCAGATTCTTCATTCATCATGTTGAATAGCATTGTGTAACTGAGGATTTGGGCTCTTTCTAAATCCATCCACACCTTATATTTCAGCCATAAACTAAACAACTTTCTAACAAGTACTGACACACATAATGCTGCTTTAAATTACTTCTGAAACAACTAAGATTTAGAAAGACTTTCTAGGAAGCAATTGAATAACAGACTAACAGCACAGTTTCTTTCCATTGGCTTTGCACTAGGACTGGGGGACAAATCTCCCTGTACTTTCAAGTGTTGTGACTTCATGAACTATAATACTACTGCTACACTAATAGAAGTGATAGTCCTAAGTGATGGAGGAAGGAAGGACGGTACCAAGGGTGAAAATGGGACTTTAGAGATGCTGGGAGTAAAAAAACCCCACCGTGTAACATGAAGAATCCTATTTCTATCCTGTTTCACAGCTGTTGTAAAGACTACTGTGCATCCTTAAGGCACACTGAAATATATAGGTCTATTTTGATCACTGTGCTCCATAAACAAAATATAAACCACACAAATAGAGGAGAGAGAGTGCTACATGTAAAAAAGTGAGCTCAGGCCCAGAAGCAGACAGTACTTATTTGAAATATTTCTTATTTTGAAATATTTTCCATCAACTTGCACAAAAGTTAATGAAATATAAGAAACAGGTAAAACCTTTCCTATGAAAAGAAAACTGCATGTTCGGTTGTGAACTCTGCGGGTACGTGGAGTATCTGGGTCTAAAGATCAGCTCTGGAATTTGAAATGAGTGGGGCGGATGCAGTAGAGGCTTATGGGAGCCCAGAATATTTCAAGAATCCAGCACGCAGAGGTCATTAGCAGTGCTTTGTCTTCTTAAGCAGACAGGCTTATTGCTCTTTTTTAGCTAAATTAACAAGTTACAGTGTTACCTCTTTTTACATAGACTGAGTGCCCATCGGGAGGGATTATAAAAAGATCTGGTTAATTGAGGTTTAGTTTATCTGCAGTTCTGGATGCACGTAGTCTTATGAGGAAGACACCCTGCAGCACAGCATATAGTGTTGATTTCCTATTCATCATCTGAATGAAAATGAGAGACAGAATTGAATATAAAATTTATAGCCTTGTCTTGAAGTTTGGGCAAGGGTGCCATGCTGCGAGATGTTCCTCGCACAAGAGCCTGCCTCTGTATTCAGCCTGGTAAATAAAGCTTGGTTTAAAAAGCTGTACTCCTAATCTCGGTTCTTGTTGAAAATTCTGGGATAATTTTTTTTGTTTTCTTCAAAGTAATTTTCAGGAACTAGGATGAACTGGGATGTTCTGAAAAAGGAACGCAGCTAGATGATGCCTTAATTGACATCAGAAGCCATTTTGTGTGTAAAAATGTTCATCTCTTCATCATTTTCCATATGCTGAACAGAATTGAAAGAAATAACTGGAGTTGAGAAAGGACTGGAGAACTTTAATGCACTGCTTTGGAAGGCAGCAGAAGTTTAGGGTCTTTGGTGGTGTAATTTATTCATATCGTGCTTTTCTGAGATCAACTGTTGGCTTTTCAACCTCTGCACTACTTCTTGACTTCTTCTGGGCTTCTTGTAGAGCAAAGATGGTGAATTAATCAGCAGGTTTCCTGGTTAGCCAAGCATACATTTCTCAAACCTCATCATGTTAGAAAAGAGTTCTTAGGCTTTAAGTGCTCAAGGGATTAGTAAATTCCAGGGAGGCGTGCTAATTTGTAAGCATTGTCTTCATCACCATCATCAATGTCCATCATCATGACAGTCTTACTGTCTCCTAATGAAGTTTGATTGACCGTCCAATAACAATGACTCTGCAATCCCATCCCTCTGTCCTTCACAATGTGATCTCTCAAAAACGTGACTCATGGATGGATGCAGCTGTATCATCCAGAGGGAGGCAGTGCTCCACACATTAGGGGAGATTTGAGCCCCCACAAGTACTGTACAAGATGGGGCAAGCCTGTAACTCCACTTAGGAAAGGGACCCAGCCTGTGCACACCCATGTGGGTTCTCTGTTTCTCTTCATTTGTGAATTGTGGGGACTAGAAATCTGACTGGAAGGTATGTGAAACTCATTTAGCCTCCATGGTATATCTAGTGAATCATAGAATTGTTAGGGTTGAAAGGGACCTTTAAAGATCATCTAGTACAACCTCCCTGCAAGAAGCAGGGACATCTTCAACTCGATCAGGTTGCTCAGACCCCTGTCCAACCTGGCTTTGAATGTTTCCAGGGATGGGGCATCTACCACCTCTCTGGGCAACTTATGCCAGTGTTCTATCACCATCATTGGGAAAAATCTTTTCCTTATATATAGTCTGAATCTACGTTCTTCTAGTTTAAAATCATTGTCCTTTGTCCTGTCACAACAGGATCTGCTAAAGAGTTTCTCCTCATCTTTCCTGTGGGCTCCCTTTAGGTACTGGAAGGCCACTATAAGGTCTTCGCAGAGCCTTCTCTTCTTCAAGCTGAACAGCCCCAAGTCTCTCAGCCTGTCCTCATAGGAGAGGTGCTCCAGCCCCCTGGTCGTCTTTGTGGCCCTCCTCTGGACTCACTCCAGTAGGTCCACATCCTTTTTATGTTGGCTGGCTCTAGAGCTGGACGCAGTATTCCAGGTGAGGTCTCTAGACTACTCTTGTGCAACATTTATTTTCTTTCTTCCTTTTTTATTTTTTTTTTCTTTTTTTTTTTCCTTTACAGATGCCAAAGAAATTAAGACAACTAGAATATTTTAGAAATTGAGCTTTGAAAAATAACAACATATCACCACTAATCACAGTATTACATGAAATAGTGGCTTCCTTAGTGAATGAGGAGAAAGGTGACTGTATGTGTGGCATCACCAGTGAGATCAGCGTCTTACAAAACTTTAAAGATGGTTTATAATTTTCCCAAGAAAATACATCTTGTCAGAAAATAGTATTTTGCCAACTACAACTTTTCCATGACTCTTACTTGGCCTTTTTATAAAATCTGTGTAAGAAAGCTTTGAGTTTTCAAAAATATTTGAGTCCTCAGTTACAGATTTGAGCTCATAAACAAATGTAGCAATGTTTCCTGATGAAAGGTCTCTGTATATGTATTTTCACAATTTTACATATTCTTTTTTTTTTCCTGTGGGACAAATAAGAAAAGAAAGAGGGAAGAGTATGAAGAAAGAACACTACTTTTCAATATTTTATTAATTCTTCCTAAATAAAATTTGAAAGAATAATTTTCTAGGGAAAATAATATTTGCACTCATTTTCAGAATGCAGTGTGTTTATTAACATACGCTCATTGCTCAAACCATTAACTTGGTTTCACATTTATTTATACCTGTAGGATTAACTTATGATGGTGTAGACATGATTTGCACCAGGGCAAGCACAGGATGTGAGCCACATTTCTTTGGCCTATTTCTCTCATCCACAGAGAAGAGCTTTTAGTGTTCACAAAGAAATCACTTGGAACAATTATCTTAAAGATTTAAAAGGTAGCCAGTTACACTGTTTCTGGCTCCCTATAGTTGTGAGTTATCATATTGTTTCCAGGAGTTTATGACTAGAAGCAATCTTTAGGTTGTTCAATATGAGTAACTAAACCACAATTTACTAACTCCAGAGAATATCCTTAGAGTACTTACACTGAAGTGTTTCAGCCCTTCAGCTACTAAAATGTGGACATGGAAGGCACTAAAGGATTAACTACCACCACCACCAGCTCCAGAGGCTGCTGCAGGCTGTGGCAGCTTGGATATTCCCACATAGTCCTAGCAAGCAAACTGGTCCCATATCTGCAGAGAAACAGGAAAACGCTTTGAATGCCATCCAGTCAGAACTGTATAATTTTTCTGATACAGAATCTGGTGCTCTGACTTACCTGAACCCATGCCCTTCATCTTTTACCTTTCCCAGATCCCACAGAAAGCTAAAAGACCATCAGCTAAAAGACCAAAGCATAAGATCATACTTCTTTGACACTAGGTTTGTTTCCCCTCCCACTTTGTTAATGACAACTGTGATCATTCATAGAAATGGTAATGTCTCTAAAAACTCTCACTTAAGCCACAGCTCCCAAGGGATGAAACTGAACACAACAGCAAGGAGACATGAGACCACTCAGTGAGCAGCCAACACAAACAGAGTCATCTTGGCCAATCCCAACATGTTTTGTACTGTTCCCAGCACTGGGCACATTCCTGGGCCTCAGATAATGACTGTAGCAATAAATATTCCAGAGGAAAGCTAACCTCATTAAAACCACTGAATCAAATGAATATATGATTATAAGCCAAAGGATAAAGGGGATAAGTCTGGCCTGGTACCAAGCGAGGTGGTTGCACCTTTTAAAAAACTCAGGCTTCACAGTCATAAATTCACCTACACTTTCTGAATTCTTGTTATACCACAGCCCAGTCCCTCGTCATTGGTGTAACATTCCCCTTTGCAAAACAGGTATGTGAATAAATTAGAAGTTCATGCAGTGATGTTTAGGGGTGCTCACCAGCTGCAAACTGAGTCTTCACCATAATGATAAAATAATTTATTATCTGTAATAACAATATACATCCTGCCTTCATTTAATTTCCAGCTATGGAACTGAAACTTCACCTCATGGAAATCAGATGTCCTCAAATTTTATTTTTTCTGTTAAAGACGACATATCTTAGTCAATTGTTTGGATTCACATCTTCAGACACCTCCAAATTATTTTATTTCTCCCAGTCAGACTGGGTTGTGCTCCTTGAGATCTGTGCCGATGCCTCTTATTTGGGTGCATTACATTTTTCCCTCCCTAAAATTGAGCTGAGTAAGACCTGTCTATGTTATAGGTTCTGTTTACTGGATGCATCAGGCAACTGGGAGATCACAATATTTTAATTTTCTTTTTCTTTACAGTATGTAATCATGCCATATAGCATGAAAAGAATGGATACAATAGGTTGGTAGAATAAATCAACCAATCTCTGCTTAATCATTTGCCCTGTGACTAACAAATAGTTCATCCAACTCTTTCAGTTTAAGTCAAGTCATAGAATCATAGAATCTTTAAGGTTGGAAAAGACCTCTAAGATCACCAAGTCCAACCATCAACCCAACACCACCATGCCTACTAAACCATGTCCTGAAGTGCAACATCTACACATTTTTTGAACACCTCCAGGGGTGGTGACTCCACCACTTCCCTGGGCAGCTTGTGCCAGTGCCTGACCACTCTTTCAGTAAAGAAATTTTTCCTAATATCCAATCTAGACCTCCCCTGATGCAACTTGACACCATTTCCTCTAGTCCTATCACTAGTTACTCGGGAGAAGAGGCCAACACCCACCTCTCTACAACCTCCTTTCAGGTAGTCGTAGAGAGTGATAAGGTCTCCCCTCAGCCTCCTCTTCTCTAGACTAAACAATCTCAGTTCCCTCAGATGCTCCTCATAAGATTTGTGCTCTAGAACATTCACCAGCTTCGTTGCCCTTCTCTGGACATGCTCCAGCAACTTAACGTCCTTCTTGTACTGAGGAGACCAAAACTGTATTCAAGGTGAGGCCTCATTAGTCCATGACTACCTCCTGAGAATGACTGCTGTGATCTGGTAGCCATCTCCACCCTGCCTTCGTGACAGTACCCATTCCTATACTTGCATGTGACTACATATCCAGAAGAGGTATGGATGGAAAGAACGGCAGAGATAACCAGTTGATTTGTGTTTAAAGATATATTGTAAGGAATATGAAAGTATTTGTGAAGCCCAAATGCAATTCTCTGCTATTGCGAACAATCATGGAAAGCAGTGGACTAACAGCCCTGGACAAGATGCTATTCTTAACTCACCGGCAGGCAACATTTTTGGCACTATGACTCTTTAGAATATCTCAGCAATGACTTGGAAAGAAGAGAGAATACAGTCTCCAGATCCATTCAGTCAACTAAATCTTCCACAGAGCTTGCCCACAAGGGTCCTAGGCAAGAGGTTTGGTGATATGGAAATTTGTAGAGGAACATCTTGGTAAGCCCTGGAACAACCTTGTTCTCTGACTTGGTTCAGCTCCTCAGTTACCCTTTTTATGCCATGGCCCTCATGAAATTTTCACTGTCTTGCTGCTTGTGTCATTGAGAATAAAATAAAGATACAAACCCCCTTGAGCCTTCTGTTGCTTCACTTCTGCAGTGAAGCAATTTCAAAGAAAAGGTTTCTTTTTCGGGTTGATTCATGTCTCAGGGACTGAACTTAATTACACCACAAAAAGAACTAACTATCCTATTATAATCTGGTCTTACTTGTTAAGTCATTGCAGTCTTACTGGAACCTTTGTGAAGTGTAGAAAAAAAAATATATATAATATTTGAAAATTGAGTAAATTCCATGCTTATAAGGTTTTGTTGCTTGTTTCATTAACTGTTGAGATATTGTAGAAATTTTCAGCTATCTCACAGGAACAATACAAATGACTGGAAGGGTAATATTACTTCGGTTGTAAAGTAGTATTTATTAGAGCGAAGTATGTTGAGGAAAGACGCAAAAGAGCACTTTTTATAGAATTCAACTGTGCTTTAACTTTCTTTACTGTATTTTTCATTACATGTTTTGAAAAAGGACATAACCACTTTTTATGTTTTGTGGTTTATACAAAAATTTTAAACAGAAACTGTTAGTTTCAAGGTTGTAAATAGACTGCAAATATCAGGTCATAAATCCTGACACATTTGGTCAGGAGGTAAACAATTCTGAAGTTGTTGTTGCTTGATTTTATCAAAGAACAAGATGAATTTCATGGACAGACAGAAGGTATCATAGATATGATCTTACTTTTGGGGGAAAAAATAGTTATGGAAAACTACTACCTAAGAAAATTAAAATATTTATGGACACTTTACTCAGGATGCTTCAGAGGGACTTCTACATAATGAATATTATTTCTAGGCATAAAAACAAGTCATAAAACTGCTCCTTTTCCTTTGTGTCTTATTACCTGGAGTGCAGTCTACACTGCAATGTGCAGATGGTTTGGGACAAATAAGTTTGGGTGCTGGAAGTATACAAGTGCGGACTCATTTCTGAGTTTCTAATTTCTTGGAGCAGTGTAAACACCTAAAAATCTCATTAAAAGTAAATTTTTTTAAGAGTTTAAACCTTTACACACAGAGAGTCCTGAGGAAGGGGTCTTTCAGATCGGTTGATTCCATCATGTTATGTACCCTTACAGAGATGGGAAATATAGTGGTCTTTATGAATTACACTGAATTATGAATTACTTTTCTGAGCTATGCCCTTGAGGGTGCTATATATATTAATTTCCTGTTATTTAACTGAACATTTAATAACTTTATTTACATACAGCACAGTCATAAAATACTATAAAGGGTCACTTGTGTAACTGCTTTAGGAGTAGACATGGATATTAATTTGGTAACTTGTCTTGGTTACAGATACAACTTCAGAAAAGAAAGCCTCTGACAAAAAGTTGTATCAGCTTCAAGGGCTACTTACATAAAATTGTAAAGAAGCAAGTTTAAAAATAGTCATAGAGAGAACAAAAGTATTTGACCTATTTGAAACAGTTTCACCTTCTATAAGCTCCTGAGAAAACTGAAGGGATACCTCAGAGAAGCAGGTTAGGTAAAAAAAAGGATATTCTGAGAAATTCCTGCCACAAAGGCAGAAGCTAGATTCCAGCTCTAATGCGTATGTGTTGTTAATTCTCATAAGGCAGTTAATAAGACGAGCTGGGAAAGAGTTCTACCAATGAACAAGTCACAGATGTGGCAAAGCCCCAAAGTTAAGTTTGTCTCTTCCCACCATGATACAGAAAAGGGATTATAAAAGCCTTTAAATAGAACAAACCCTTTACTTCCTCATGAATTTTACCTTATCATCACAGCATCAGCTCTCTGCTCAGCCGAGCTCTAGGTCTAAGATACATGAGAAAATAAACACACATTGAAATCTGGAGGACATAAGCTTCACAGTTAGAATGTAATATTTTCACAAAGTTGCTGGAAAGGCAGTGTAAGACTGGATAGGAATTTTATTCATGTTTTTCCTGTAATTAGGTGAGATACTATTTTGATTGAAGATAGTGGTGTCTCTGGTTGAAAACCACAGTCTGTTTATTTAGGTTATGTTTTCCTGCAACGGGAAATAACGTAATACTGGCAATCAAAGGAAAATAGTACATAATACAAGTTTTTAATCTGTGATAGTCTTACAATGCCTTCTGTGTGCATCGGACTTGAATATTATTTTGATTTCCGAGATTATTACAATTACTTAATTAGGAGAGTAATTACTTATATTTGCCATTTATTAATATTGAAATTACCCATGGCAAACATAGGATGCCTAATATGCTTTTCACTACAATAATTTTGTTATCTTACAATGTGTTTCAATTGTATTTCAATTTCAATACGAACTAATTTTTAGGAGGTCAATTTCCTTTGAAAGCTCTCCCCCCAAGGACAGGTAGAAAAATTAGAAGCTTAAGTTTACAGTGCCTATTCATTCACTGTTTTTCTCTTTTCTATCTCCCCTTTCCCATCTTTGAAGATAACATAGTTAAGACCAGTAATTTGGGACATTTTTGGTTGTCTTTAATTGCAATTTCCTTACACATCTGGCAGAGAATCCCATCCTATGTGACAGATACAGTGGGATTCATTGAACCTGCAAAGGCTTTCCAGTATCATTTAGAAGAGATAATTGCATGTGACTTTTCCTGTGCACTAGGGATCTCCAGTCCTGTGGGCAGTCTTCCTGAAGTAAACGCTGAGGCTATGTTGTCTATCCAATATGGAGTTTTCCTGCAAAAAGAAGACTTTCTGCTTTATATAGTGTAGAGAAAAAGGACTGGTTTTGCTTATTGTATTGCTTTCTTCTACCTGAACACAGAAATAAAGCTAATTTTTCTTTTCTGAGCAGTTGTTGTTACCTCTTTGACATAATGAGCTAAGGGGCAAGTGAAGTTAAAGTTAAAACATCTGAGCTAAGCAAAGGTGACATTAACCAGTTTTACTGTGAACGACTTGTCAGATATTATTAAGCTTTGTCTGGGTCCGTCAGGGTTCCCAGCCTGCTAATAAACATTGCCACCAAAAGAAAGGAGCAAAAATTACTACAAAACAATTTTCCTTTTTCAGAGAACATACAGGCAAAGATTTGTTCCTTGTCTCCACCAGGTATTTAGCTGGTATGTAGGAAAATGAAAAACACCTGCTTAAGCAAGAAATGTGACCCCTAAAATTATTCTTCATATTTTTTTCAATAAATTTGAGCAGTAAATATGGCAAAATGCTTGGAAGACTAAATTAGCTCTGCCTAAAGGATGCCTAAATCTCAGATCACCTCCTAAAACCAGTAATGACAATACATTTTGCTTTTTAAGCTCCCTGAACACATCAGTTTCTGAAATATCTCTCTGCTCCCAAGATGGAGTTATCTGAAGCACTCCTTCTAATATGTTTGAACAGTTAAACTAGCCTAAAGCACTATAACTTTAATGCATGATAAATGAATCGCTATGGATACAGGGTGTCTTGATGATTCTGAGTATTTGCCTTTGTATTACATTTTGGTATCGGTGATGTTTGCCTACCCAGCAGAAAAACAATCTTCATAAAATTTGATTAATTCATCTGAGCAGTCAAATTAAAAAGTTAAGGGGATAATGAAATATAAGACAAATTGAAATAGTAAAATTTGCCAGCTGCCCAGTTGTCATAGGTGATGCATTCACAAAACTTTTAACGAGCTGAAGGGGGACTGACAGGTCAAATCTTGTACCCAGGACCGTATACTCTGCCTTTGGTACAGTAGTCGCAGTTGCATTGCAAACACATCTGTCCCCCGTGCACCATGGATTGAGGGAGACAGGAACACACCGCGCAAACTTCCAGCTGTCTTTCCTGCTGTGTGCTGACACGAGTGCCAAACGCCATCTGTCACATAAGCAAAGTGTGGAGTTGATTTCAATAAGAAAATGTGGTTAAAAGGCAATTGGCTCTCCATCCTGACTTTGCATTTTCTCATCTAGAGCTTCCTCTGATTTCAGTGAGAGGTCTGGCTGAATGCTAACTAGGCAAGGATTGCAGGATTTGGCCCAAGATATAATGAAAATCAAGTTGGGAAGTCTTATCAGTGATTACAGTTGGCAAGGCAAGGGGTGTGGTAGTCCCTTCTTCTTGCCTCCTACAACCATCTCACCACCATGGATCAACGTTGTATACTGATCTCTGGTTGTATAACAAAATAGTACTCATCTACCTGGGTAGCCTGTTTCCCACTCAAATCAGCATTGCATCTTTTACTGCTTTGGAAATCAGTGCCTTAGCAGCTAATCCAGCACCCACTAAAATTCATGGACTATCATCTCCAAGGGACTGCAGCAGATTTAGGTAAGACATTTAAAGGTTCCTTCAATCAACTGTATTCCAGGGGCCAAAAAGCAAATGGTGCCTACATCATAGAGTACTTATAGAATTTACCAATAATTTAACTGAAATTTTTATGGACTCCCACTCCTTTAGGAAGGAGAGATTTGCTGTGAAAAGGGAACCACATAGTCTGCGGATGGATGAACTATTTTGCAAATTCCAAACCTGCACAGAGATCATGGAGTCCAGATTGATGACTAGATTTTCTTCACATCCAGGATCAAGTGGATGGCATAAAGAGCAGCTTCAAATTCACAAATTCTCCTGCTGTTTTTCAGATGACCGCATAATCGTAGCAGCCAGTATTATCACACTGGTAGGGTTTTTGTTCAAGTAGAAATATGCAGTATGACAGGATAGTGGTTACCTCTGCTATGTAACAGATTTATTCTGACAGAAAAGTAGATAGTAAGTGTGTAATGACTTGCGTCATGACCAATGTTGTGTTGCTACTTGTCTTACCCTCAATCACTTCCAGCCCATCTTTCACTGAAGCATATAAAAATCTACAGAGGTTATAACTCCATGTATACTTAAACATGTCAGTCAGCTACTTGTGCTAGTTAATGCCACCTAACACAGTTCCTCAACAGAAAATCTGAAAATAGGGGTTGTTCTGTTTTTACTCCTTTGTTCATGGCCTGAAGAAAGTTTATCTGCATTTTGCATTTTTCCTCCATTACGTCTCTTGGTTCTGCTGCAGGAAGTCAAGTTGAACTTAAACTTGAGTCCCACTCACTTGTCTCAATTTGATGTCCAATATTTTCTTGGACTTTTACATCTTTGGAACATTTAGTCTCCAGAGTAAACATCTGTGAAATCACAAATTAAGA
Organism: Ardeotis arabs; assembly: GCA_011801015.1. NCBI lineage: Eukaryota > Metazoa > Chordata > Aves > Otidiformes > Otididae > Ardeotis > Ardeotis arabs. The sequence continues at coordinate 58,761 of JAAGAY010147968.1, forward strand.
GAACTTACTCATGATCTAAAAAGAGGAACTTGGGAAACGCAGCCCCTCCTTTTGAAGCACGCTGTTGGCAGGTGGGCCTGGGTGAGGAGCACAGCCGCAGAACTGACTAACAAGAAATGAGCTCCGCTGCTCATGTTCTCTTCTTGCTCTGTAAGTTCATGTCAGGTACATACATGAATCTTTGATTGCAGGAAGAAAAATGTTCACTTCCACAGCAAGAGATCATTATCATGTTTTGCTCAGAGTTAACACCTTTCCTATGCAAAACAACCTTTCTTGGGCTCCTCAGAAGAAACAAGGGCTGATTGAGTAAGGAAAATACATTGAAGAGGAAAATATGAGATGAAGCAGATGAAAGGATGGGAGAGAGGGAGTATAATCATTGTCACTTCTTAAATAGCTAATTGGAGCCTATTAAGAATTCAACTACTTGTCTGTGTCAGTTTTTAATGTAGTACACTCCCTTGGTGGTATCTTTATTTCACTGTGGCAGGAGGGAGATGTTTTTCAGGATCAGTAGTATTTTATACAAGCTCCACACAACTTCATTCTGGTTACCGAAACCTGCTCCACACTGCTGCATCTCTTCCAAATCAACCAGACCTTCATGGAGATGACACTACTCTCTTGTTTCACGCTGAAGAGCAACTGCTTTGCAGTGTTCCTTGTTTCACTACCCACTTTTTGAGTGTTAGCTTCATCCCCAGTGTAGGAACAGGAAGTCAGAGAAGACAGTGAAGTGTAACAGGGATTACGATGGTTTATTGCTCAGTTGCTTCAAGCTTTGTTTCTGTGGGGCTTGTCGTTGTCCTTTCTTTTTTCTCATTTTTAAAAAATTAATTAAGAAACTATCTACAAAAGAATCTTCACATTTTCTTTATCTCAATGGTTTTTGATCTTCCTACTCCATGACAAAAAAAACCCAGAAGTGTGATGCCCTTCATAAAAGCTAACAGGAGATATGGAGATATTGCCCAATAAAGACATCCCTTGGAGAAATTAAAACTGTCAGGAACAGTTTAGAGTCAGCTTGGTTTGTGGAGAGTTATGGCTCCCCAGTTGATAAGTGAGTGATCGTGGTTGGACTCTGAAGAGGTGTCTTGTTCCTGGTTTGACGTAGGCTCAGATGCCCTCTGGTTTTGCATCTGCCCTTCGTACACCCTATGGGGAGGGGAAGCTATGCAAGAGAGTGTCAGAAGAGAGACAGAGTCTAAAGCTTAAGTCTTCTGCATAATAAATACCACTGGATCAGCAGCATATGTGGCATTGCTTTCCTGGGACACCTGCAGTGCTGCAAGTGCACTAAATACCTCTTTGGGGGGCTTCAAAGAGATTAGACTTCTCTGGTTTGCATAAGGCATTCGGGGCACTTCGGTTGGCCTGATGATACTGAGATGTTTCCTTCTGTAGGAGAGCCATGTTCAGAAAGTGGTTATAAATCCCTTTTTAGGAGAAATTTTTTTTGCATAATGGATACTGGGCATTTCAGGTAAGAGGGGTGTTAAGAAGATTGGTCTCAGGGGGGGATGTAGTCAGAGACAGGGCAAGGAGGAGTACAGGCCACTGCTAACGAATGCACAAGAGCTGCTACAGAACAGTACTTGGGCTTCCCAGCACCTTAGCAGAGTCAAACGAAAGGGCTATGAGATTTAACCACTGAAAAGCAAATCTATTAAAACTAAAGCAGTGTGATGAAAACAGCAATCAACGCAGGCTGACGTGTGCAAGGGACAAACTTTGCCTGCAGAGCATCCTGCTTGTGAGTAGGGCACACGAGCATGGAGACCTCACACAGCAACGAGCTATTACTCTTGAAGAAGAATGAAATGGCTCAGCTGGCCACAGAGGCCACCAGGAAAGCCTAATCAGCATCACAACATTCTCCTGGTCTGGTATGTTACTGAGACACATCGTAAACTACTCTTTGCTCAAAATGTACATACTGCTTTGCCTGGTTTTGGTGCGTGAATCTGTGCATCACACTTCATTCCTTCCAAAACACCTCTTTGCTGCAGGAGTTCAGTCCTGTGTTATCAATAACATGATCTGGTTAAACAGCAGTGGAAACAACAACCTGAGACTTTGGTTTCTGACCAAGTCCCAGTTAACACTCCTGCTTACAAAATTACCTTGTACATCTGAAAGGGTCTGGGATTTTCTCACTGTATTCTGAGAGAAAATTGCTATTGGAGGGCCAAAAATAATTTGAAACAGGAAGAAGCTGATGAATACTCAAATGTCTGGTTATCTGCCTGGCCTTCTATACGCTAAAGGCACTAACAAGCAATTGTGCTGCAAAGCCAAGAATAACTCCTTTGCCTTTTACTGCCCTTAAAAGAAATACTTGCATGAGAACCATGCTGTTATTCTTGGCAGACCATTGCAGCTCAGGTCTCAGGGTACGTCAAGAAATGGAAATTCAAGGATATGGGGCACCTAACAGGAAACCCTCTTTCTATTGCCTTACAGACAGACAAATCCACAGGAGCTGTCTCCTCACATTCATTCTTTTGAGCAATCTACAGACTCAGCGTTGTTGTATGACCTCCTAACCACCTGTGCACAACAAAAGACTGGGCGACGTTTTACAGATGCGTTTCCTGTTAGAAATAATAGCTCAATTCAGAAACAAAAATATAAACAAACAATGTAGTTTCCCTTGTCTACATTTTTTTAAAGAGTAAGAATCTTCTCTCACTTTATCCTAACATTTTCTGTAGGTTGTTAGTTGTTTTTAATTGGAAACAAAACAGAATAAAACCATAATTCTGAGCTTAACATCAATATCATCGCACCATAAAGGCATTTCTTGAGTCCCTGGCCAGTATCATCTTACTTTAGCAGTCAAAGTTCTGTCGCTGGCATGAAGATACGCTCTGATTCTCTGCAGCCTATCTCATCCCATCTCCTACCAGACACAGGGCAAGAAACTATCCTTTCCTTAGTTCTCATTAATTAACCTAAAAGCTATTTGTTAACCACTCATTGTTTAAAAGCCAGATTTCAGCCATTACATGTGATGTTGTAACCCACATTGGATGCACATTAATAACACAGATCAGAAATTCATTACAGGCTGAAATAATTCCTAGCATAGCAGTTATATTTTCCTGGGAAATGAAACTACCTAGTGATATCTGTAGTCTCCTGTAAAATTAAAATAATGGCAGTTTAAAATGTTCACTAGTTCATTGGGTAACTGTACACAGAGGACTTGTAACTGAACTCAGACTGGTAAGCCTTCAAGTTGTGATCTGTGTACAACTCAGTTGCAGCCTAGAAAGGTTTGCATTTCTTGATTAAAGTTATTTATAGCTTATAGTTTAGACAACTGAAATCACTGTACTTTTCTAACCATGCTAATTGGATTCTAGACTGCACTATTTTGCTATGTTTAGCAAGAGAAGAACTGGTATCCTGCTTCTTTGCACGCTATTCAACATACACCGGATCATTAATGTGAAATACTGCACAGTTGGTTTGCAATTCATCTTAAAGATGAACTGCAGTTCCTTAATGGTCTTGAACTTTTAGTTTAAGAAAATAAATAATATAAATCCTTCAATGTAGGGCAGATGGGAGGAACCAAAAGTGCCCATTCCTGGCAGTGTGGTTATAAAAAACTCTGCTCGAAAATGCCTTCCATTTTATTAGACATTCGTTATTTCCTGACATCATTTCTCAGAGTGGATTAATTGCCACCAGCCAAATATTTTGCACAACACAGAGAGTGCCAAGGAATTATCTGAGCATATACATCCGTGTCACTGAAAGTGGCCAATATAACTTAGAAATGCCACCCAAAGTTCTCAGTCTAGTGACACCATAATAATCCACTAACTCCAGTTCTCCTATTTTAAAAGTATGAAATTCACACTTCTTTAAAACCAGGTTCTTGTTTGCTGTATTTGGGCTATATTTCAGAGCAGTAGGCAATAAACTGTTTCACAGTTTAATTATTTTCCCTCTATTAGAACATTTTGGGCCAGTGCACTGGAAAATCCTGACTCATGACCAACATTTTAGTGGGGAGTATCAGTTTAATTTCTTCACAGGCCATAAAAAATGACAGCAATTCACTGTCTGCACAAAATCTTTCTATACATTGCTTCATACTGTTGGAGTCTGATTGCAGTATCACCAATGATGACAAAAAATCTCACACTAATTTCAGTAGAAGAGAAAATTAAACTTAAAGTAATCCATTTAACATGTTGCAGTTCTCAAGGAAAGCAATTATCAGGTTCAGTGAGAAGACAGAACATAAATATTTTCATATTCCTGACGAAGTCTACCAACCTGTGACTGGAAGGTCAGCAAGAATTGCAGGTTCTCCTGGGAGATAGGTTTGTAATGTATCCCCTAATATGAGAACAGAGTCAGTCAATTAAATGAAAATAATAACAAATTTAAAAAATGCGAAAATCTCTGTTTTCATAGAGGTTAGCCCAAACTGTCAAAGCCATTGCACAGAGAGTCATCAGATCAAATACCGCGGCAGGATATTTAAAGAGTTTGGAACATATCCTGCCAATTCATATTGTTGTGCAATGATAATTAGGTACTATCCTGATGGTCTTCAGTTCCAAGAAAGACAAAGTTCTTTTTTGAACTTCACTGTGCCCTTGGTGAGTTTCAATATAGCTATGAGTTTCAATATAGGACAGGAGTTAAAACTCTCAAAGGTCAAAAGCACAGTAACAACGTATAGCAATGTTCCTGGTCCTACAGACATCCCATGGGAACTGGGTACCAAACCTCAGTGCTAAATTCTCCCTGATTGTGTTTTATTTATGTTGATTGTGTTTTATTTATAACTAAGGTACATGAAATTGAAATTCTCATGGGAAATCTTGTGCTCTGTGGGAAAAACTGTAAAAGGGAGAAAAAGCAAAATTTAAGGAGCACAGGCTTCAGGCCAGAGGCTTCAGCCAGTATAGCCCAAGCAGAGATGAGTAAACTCTTTGGAGTGAAGAGATGCAGCTGAAGGGCAGGATCCCTTCTAACCTGATGCATATTTGGGTTGGATTCTAGAAGTCAGTGGTTGAAGAGGATATCTATGTCCCTGCCGGCATGATTCCTATGCCCTGAAGTACATCTGTCAACCCCCTAGCATGCAGTTCAGTGGGTGTTTTTCTTACAGGGTTTGGTGCACACTGCTGGCTAGATGCTATGTTACTGGGCATATTCCCATAAAACTTCTATTGTTCCACTTCTTTGGTTTTACCTACAACAACACTATTCTGTTGGAAAGGCTTTGTTTGTTCATAGGTGAAACACAAAGTAGATGCTGCTTTATGCTCCAAGATATATAATAAAAATCAAAGCATAAGGGGTGAATAAGCATTTTTGAGGAATAAAATGACATAGAATGAGGTGGAGAGACATCCTGAACACATTGCCAATTCAGGAAAAGAAATGGCTACTTGATACTCTGACTACGAAAGAGAAAAGAGTGAAATTAACGATACTGCCTGAAGACACAGTGGTAACCTTGGATGTGATTTTGGACTTATTATAGATTTTTGTTATGGGAGGATCTCTATTATGGCTGGAGAGTCTTTATTATTAATAACCCATATCACAGAGAATTAGACCAGATGTGACTCATGCAAGGGATCATTTAGCTCATTTCCCTGACGTGGTACATGGTGTCCACACCTTCATTTTCCTGCCAGATGTTTGTCTGCCCTTTTCATAAAACTCTACAGTGATGGAGACTCCCTCTTAAGTCAATTTTTGTGAGTGCTTACATCCTTTTCTTCAAAAATGTTTCCCAGCAACCTACCACAGTCTCTATTACTGAAGGTGAAATTCACCTTATCTTCCTGTACAAACCATCAACATGGAGATCAGATTGTTCCAACTCTCTTCATGTGAAGATAACAAAATGTAGTTTGGCTTTCATATGCCAGGATGAATTTTCAACTTTTCAAGTATAAAACGGACCATTTCATTTATAAATACACCAAATCCAGTCTACTATCATTAACTCACATGGAATTCATTTCGTCATTTTAAAATATCTCCTTTCAGATTACAACCATATCTGAAATATGTGGCTGCTCTGTAACTAAACAATAAAAAAGCCCAAGCAAACAAGATCTGAAAGGCTGTGCTCTGCGACTTGTAACACAGAGGAATGTTATGGTCTGGAGTTCACTTCAGCAGAAAACAAGCTGGAAGAGACAGCAGCATTTTCTCTACTAAATTTTCAAATTGCTGTGACAAGATATTCAGACTTGTGAAAGGAAGGTTACAGATCTCTCAAGGTGTCAGTGCAAAGAAATGTTTCTAGGCGTATGTTGCAAGTATTTGAATAAGACAGGAAATCACTCTGCAATGGTAAAAAAGTGCTGAGAAAGTTCTCCTCTCTTCTTTGTTACTGCTATTTTGTGCTCCATCCACCTATTAAGTTTCCCTATCACTGTAGCATGCACAGCTCTTTGTTTCCATTCATTCAGCTGTAATCTAGTCAAACATCTAGATGAAGGGATCTTTCAGAGGACACCTCTTAATTTTGTAATGAGAAACCTGATCAGTCAATTCCTACAGGACATAGACTAAGTTCTTTCTCATGGTAAAATCCAAACCATTCTGTGACACACTGTAAAATGAGACTACTCATACAACACCACGTCACAAACTGTTCACAACAACTGAGACAGTCAGGCACTTCTCCTGCCAGCTACTAACACCCTGCTTACTCCCCTCAGCTTTGCCTGGAGCTGGCACTTCCAGTAACATCTTTTAGAGAATAAGGCCAGAGGGATCATTTTGATTTAGAAAGATAAATATTTTTCAAGTGAGAAAGTGATTTAGATGCCTTTGCCAGGTTCAAAATCCTGATACTAACTATGAGTAACTTGATGTATTGGGATAAATTGTATTTAGGTTGCATTTAGATACTGTAGTTAGGATGTTCTCAGATGTTAGCAAAGAAAGATCTAGTTGATGGCACAGACCTGGCACTTCTGGGTCTGGAGCTACTCTGGATTTGCAGATTGTGGCTTATGACAGTGTACCAAGGCCTCAGGGTTGAGATTGGATCTCTGCACTTTGTGTGGATTGCTCAGGGAGCAAGACAGAGCAGTCTGGGGAAAGGGAGAGAAGAGGCCGGACTGTGTCATGAGAAAAGAGAGAAAATTCCCAGTAATTTTTAACACAGGGAGCTCCTGCCACCATAGCCCATGCCATAAAGCAGTAACTGACAAACTACATCAGTTTGTTGGAGCAATATCCAGTCCATGAAATGGATCCTCCCAGCCCAGTTTTTTTTTTTCTGAGAGAAAGCACTGTTAGACATACGTATTGACATTGACACAGCATTCGCTGTGCAGGGGCAGGACATAGAACTACAAGCCACTGTCTGTCAGGAGCAGGGACAAACAGCCCATTCCAGGAGCCCTAGATCACTGTGCACAGGAGGAGCCAGAAGCATGTTGAGAATCAGGAAGCCCAATGGTGGTCCATGCTCCCCAACTGCAGAACGAACACCAGAGCAACTCAGCAACGGACTTTGTGAGTCTGTAGCCACCAGCACTTGCTGAGAACTAACGTCATATTTCCATGACATTCTTCAGCTGGCATGTCCTCCAAGAGAGGATTCCATTTGTCTCTTCCTCCTAGTCATTTGCCTTCTCTATCTGTCATGCCTCTCTTTCCTCACACTACCATAGGCGCTCAGAAAAGGTCATGGGTTCACAAGCACAATGAGATGAGTTGGAGCCCAGATCAGGAAAAAAAGGAAATACGAGGACAGGACAGGTGTAAGGGAGAGACGAGACCCGTTCATCAGCAGAACAATGACTTATCCCTTTTTGGTTGCTTAAATGCTAGGGATGTAGAAGTTATGGACCACCAGTTATGTGCAATAACCCCAAGTCAGGCTAAACCCCAGGACTGTATAATGTCTTTCTTCTGCCCTGGTTTCTAATGAAGGGAGCCATTGACTGTCAACTGTAGCCTGAATATGTGGCCAGACACACCCAATAATTTGGATAGGGAATAACCACTTTCTACCGGTTGGAAGCACAAGCTGCATCCAGCTTGTTATAGTACGTCACCTCATCCCCACAGCTCTTGAGGAAGAGACCCCAAAATGAAATCCCACCCTTACCATGGGGCAGTTGTTTTGCCTCTCTGGAAGGCAGCCTGACTTACCCACCTGAAATAGAGCCTGTGATGGTAGACTGGCTTCCTTCAGTCATCACATCACCTGGAAATAGTGACTTCCTGCTAATGAAACCCTAGGACTGACTGTAAACATTTTCAAAAAAATATGTACTTGAAAATGTGAAAAGGACTTGTTACTGTTCTATTTCCTAGTTCTCAATTTTTATTAAAAAGGTACTGACATGTTTTCTTTAGATCTTTATAAAATTTATTTTGTAAATTTTGGGTTCAAGATTGTTATTGAAAATTTAAACTAGTTAAGATAGTTTTTGTTTCCTTAAAGATACAAAATACAGAAATCAAAACTGAAACAAAATATTTGAAAAAAGTAAAAATATTTTCAGTTGCTTAGATATTTTTGATCATCATAATTCTCAAAATTTTTCATTTTCTTTTTAAATTGTGATGGATTAATGTTTGCGTTATTCTCCTCCTCCTTTTTTCCTTTGCAATACAGGAAAACCAGTTTTTCTGACCAACCCAGCTGGAAAGCCTGTGGCTTCTTTTTAAACAGATTAGATATCTTCAATAGGCCTCTAATTTCCAGCTCAAGCTTCTTACATATTGCCTGCAATTTCATATTTTCCACAGCAGTGACCTCTGCATCATTAGAGCAGTGGGAAGCCTGGAGAACAGAGGGCTGTACGTATCTTAGCCTTTTCTTCCGAGGATTTCTACCATTTAATGCTGCATTGCTTTCAGCTTGCCTTTCCTACCTTTAAGCATAATAGTCCTGAATAATCAGGAAGGGCATGGGTATTAATTAGCGTCCTTAATTGTGTATTAGTCTGTAGGGAAAAGAAAAATCTGCAATTCCGTGTATTGTTTGATGGAAACTGCCCTGACATCTGGAAGGGATGGCTGATTCCCATTCTATATGCAACACCCCAATTTTGTTGGAGTATTAACACATTACTCAGGCTAAGGCAGTTATTCCGGAGAGGTGTGCAGCACACAGCCACTGTCAAACTATGTGCATAACCTGGAAAAAACAACTTGTGTGCCTGAAAGGTTGTTGGATTTATCTCCCAACTGTATCAGTTAGTCTCATAAAAGATATTACCTCTCCCCACAAATCATACTTTGCTCATTGGAGCATTACATGGCATACTTAATTACTGTAAGCACACTGGGGATGCTGGATTAAAAAGCCTACAGACATTTAAAGTAGGATTAATGTCTTTGCATAACAGTGGAAACTGATGTAACTTCCATGCCACTGAGAAGGAAATTTGCAATGGAAATAATGCGATTTTAATGGCAAAAAGTTTGAATGTTTGGTTTGAGGAAACATTTTGCTTTCTACATTTTTCTCAGCTTCAAGGTTCTGGAGTCTTGTACAAAAATCATACAATAATTGGCTTTTTCAGACTTGTTTCCTGAAGAAATTAAGCGTTATGTATTCCTGCAGTCTATCTACCAGTCTCTTGACTTCTCCTTAACTTGTGAATCAACTACGCAATTTCAACCAACTTTTGCAGAAGGCTAGAGCTCTGAAAGGTATTCTGTTCCTGAAGTTGTGCAGAAATTGGAGCTGAGTAGAATAGAAAGATATAAATTAGAGCTCAGTGAAACAGAGGCAGGTTACTTAGGCATTATTGGTACTGCCTGGTAGCAGTCCACCAAGCCATGAGTATGTAGAGCCAGCCTGCATACCTATGGCTACATTAGCCATTGTTATTGGTCAGAATATTTGAACCAAATCGTGCAGTCTCCATCCCTGGAGGTTTTCAAGACCAAACTGGATAAACCCCTGAACAATCTTGTCTGACCCATAGCTGACCCAGCAGGTTGGACTAGAGACCTCCTGAGATCTCTTCCAAATGTGAATCATCCTGTGATCCCGTGAACCCATGAAGGCAGGTTTGCCTTGCTGTGTTGCCAAGAGCAGAGTATGGATAGGTTCAGCTGTCTCAGTTTTTATTGTCTGTCCATTACCTTTTGAAAAGCCTGTAAGATTTTTCAATACAAAAAAAAGTTATTGCTAATGTTTAATATTTTTAATGTGCTAATAGCCAGAAATGCTAGCCAAGGTCAGCCACTAAACAAAGAATGAAGGTAATTTAGTGACTAATCATTAACATATGACACAGGAAATCAGAGCGTATTAGAATTTTCCTGTATGAGTTTATACAAGTAACAGTGAATGAGAGAAATCTCACGTAATTTTAGCTCTCCAGAAGTTAGGTAGCAAATTTAATCTGGCTCTTCAGATGCCCTAATGGGTCAACAGAGAGGAGATGAGCTCAAAGCCAGATCCTGCAACAAGTTCTGGTAGGCTGGGCTCTTTCTTTCCCTTTGTAGAGGAAGGAGGAGAGATAACAGCACTCCGTGGTTTCACAGGGGGTTGTGCAGATAAATCCATCCTGAACTGCAAGACGCTCAGATTCTATCCAAGAACCTTTGATAAGTAATTGCCCTGATTCCTGCACTAATAGGAGGAAGTGATGCCGATTGCAAAAAAAGTGCTGAGGGCAGCAGTGTGCATGCGTGCGTGTGTGTGTGTGTGTGTGGCTGTAGTGCATCTACTGGAGGAAGGAAATAGTTTATCACAGAGTTTTACGTCTAGATCAGAAAACACAATACCAAAACACACAATGGTAGCTTGTCTTTAAAGACAAATTTCATCAAAAGAGATTCCATTCAACTTTAAATTACCTTCTTCCTCCTGGCACTCCTATTCAGCCTCGCTTCTCAGGCAGCCAGAGCCAGGTAAATGAATACAAGATAAACAGAAAGTTGATCCATTCAATGAACTAAAACCAAAAAAACCCACACCTCCCAAACCCACAAAAAATCCAATCACCCACACAGAAACAAACAAACAAACAAACAACACAACAAAACCCACAAAAAAAACCCATAAGTAAGTTTGGTGTTTCAGGCCTGCATTAGAAATAGCTGGCTTTTATTTACTTATGTTCTGCACCTCTGGGGAGGAGGAGAACAAATCTCAGAGAAGAAGGAATGAGGGGAATGAGGAAGATTAAGTTGATATAAACTCTCATGCTCTGGCTGGGCTGAGCAATGAAATTCTGCTGAGAATTTCTAAAGCAGCCCCTGGCTTTCATTAACTTTCTCCATTGACTTCTGGCTTAGAAAATCCAGCATCTACCAAACTTCACCATATCCACAAGAAGGCATTTGTTCTTGAACTAATTGCACAGCTAGAAAGTCAAGTGCCATAAAATGAGCAGGGTACAGTTTCCTTTAATCCAAATCCTGTTGTGAGAAACACCAAGGTCCTCTTTCAAGTATCGAAGCCTAGAAACAGTAAGCCTCAGCCTAGTTCAACACATGCTGATTTTCTAACAGGTAGCACAGCACTTGATATATATAAAAAAAAAAAGAGATTTCTTCACAGATCTCTTTCCCCTAGCAGTTTGTAGGTGCATGATCATTCAGAAAAGTAATGATAAAGCCATTCTCTTTTAGGCGTTACAGAGAAGAGGGAGAATTGTCAAAAAATCTCAAATCAAATTAGAAATAGAATCATTTGCCCATTTTCTTTCCATGTATTTGGTGTTCAGGTGATCTTTTCCCAGGAGGCTTCCCCCAGAGTATATAAGAATTTCCTATAGATGGTTGTAATGCTGGATTTAGGTTGTCCTGTTTCACCTGAGCAGTTTGCCATTTTCAGGAGCCTTCAATATTTAATTTTTTTTTTCCTTTTGAGAAGATCAGTAAACTACAGAAATCCATCTTTTTGTCAGTGTTATCTGATTGCTTATAAAAGTCTTGTGCTTTAAAGTCTTGTTTCTCTGAAAAGAGAAACAGGGTCTACGCAATTTCCTCACTCAGAAATGCTGTAGATAGACAGAGTAGTGAGCCAGGAGAGAAGCCTGCACCCCTACACAATCACGGGGAGAAATGCTGTCCTTCTGTCTGCACTGAGGACAGGAGGAGAGAAAACTATCAAAATTAAGATTGATTAAATCCCCAGGAATGACTCAAGAGTAGAGAAGACGTCTTTCTATATATAAGTATTTTGGGTTTGTGGGTAGCACTTGGGCAAGAGTCCCAGTCCCAAATGGTGCAGACTAGCTCATGTCCACACTGCATAGCATGCGGTTGATATCTCCTCTAGGTCCTGTGTGACCACTTCAGTTTTGAGGACTAGTTATGATTCATCTTTGTACTTTTTTTACACTTTGAAGTTCATGAAATAATGAATTGATGCCTTACAAGATTTCACAGCCTGGCACTGAGACCATATGTTGGAGCCAATAATGCAAAACATATCCCTGCTGCTTGGAGTATCCCCTAGAAGAAAACTATCCTGTCAGCTGTGCCTGATTAAATGGAGCCAGCTGGATCACTCCTGCTAGGAGCTCGGAGATGTAGCAGCCTGTGAGCAGTTTGGATGGTCAAGGGAGAGATGACCTGCAGTGAAATGGAGAGCAAGCTGAGCTGACGTGCCGTCAGAGACTTAAACAGGAGAAGTTCTTTAGTCTGATTACAGGGCACATAAGCATGCTGTAAAGAAGCTTCAAAGGGAGTGGTATACAAGAGTTGTTGATATGTGGTAATGTATATCTAAGATGGCAAATAGATGTGAGTCTTTTAGATATTCAATAGCTCACCATGGAGCTAAGTGCAGAGCTAATTGTGGTTATGACTGTAAATGTGGTATGTCGGTAGACACATGAGCACTTAGGATGTTTTGTTCAAGGCTCTATGCATTAGGGGCTTTAAGAATCACCAGACCAACACCATTATGAGTGTGTAAGGCAGACTTCACTTTGGGAAGCTTTGTGCAAATTAAATAGGCAATATTTCCTAGATTTCATTAATAGCCCAGAGGTCAGGCTAAACTTGGGAAAATCAAATTAACGAAGGCTATTTTGTCATTGTTACATACAGCTAATTTACAACAGAGCCTAAAAGGGTCATGAGTTAAATAACCCGGTCAAAAGAGAAAGAAAGGAGAAACATCTTTCTTCCATGCTCTCCCCTACATGAAAATAACTCTTCAGGTATGTGGAGATCAACCACATTCTCCTTCAAAACTTTTGTACTACTCTGTTACCTTGATGACTATGTAAACCATGATGTGCTTACACTCCTGGGAGTGCAAATATGGTTACAACAATTGCTCATAATTTTGATGAGACATTAAAGGTAATGTAATGTTTTGTAATCTCTAAGTGGGAAATTAATGATACCCAAAAGCTGGTGCAACAACAGATGTTCAGATGCAGTGAAAATGGCCTTTGTGTGTTCACATACCTTGAGTTACATTTGATATTAGTTAAGGGAACCATTAAAAAGGAGTACCAGTGTTCACAGATAACATTATTTATTTAAACATCTAAAGAAGGTAGTGCTTTTTGAAATTTAAAATTTTACAAATTAGTGCTTGTATATGCAGATACACAATTAATACATTTACATCTATACACAAACATACATATTTTTATAACTATCCACAGTATATATAATCTCTCTTTCTCTCTCAGTCTCTCTGAGATTTTCCACCCTGATATCCCAGAGATACAGGATTGGATGCAGTGATGATGAGATACTTCATCAATGCAGAGTCAGGTTTGAGCATGGAAACATAATAAATTATTAAAAATAAATAATTAAACTAATGATTAGAGGAAAACGTTCTAAAGAGGAAGAGGGATTTATGTTTCCTTTGGTTTGCTGCAATGTTAACTACAACTAGTCTGTTCTCAAATGTTCCACAGGTGCAATACATGCCTCTGAGATTAATTATCAGTAACTGATTGAGAAGAGATCTCTGCAGCTTTATGCCCATTTTTGTTTAAATGGTATTGTGAGCTGCTTGCATTGAGTGATGCTAAAGCAAGAGAAGAAATTTGCTTACTGCAATAAACCCAACCCTGAGGTACACTGTGAAAGGGCATAAGGAAGATTTTGTAGTATAAAATTAAAACCAATTAAGATTTTATAGTATAAAAAAGATCTTAGCATTTGAAGATACTTTTTGAAATGAGTGGTTTAAGGAGATTATAGAAGTCTGTAGAATTCCTGCATAGTACGACTGAGACAAAATGGGTGCTGCTGATCACACCCAGACTTCTACTGAAGTGTGCTCCCTATGTCAATAAACATTTTACCCTTTTTACATAGAGTTCTTACCGAAAAATACTATCTGTCTTTATTGCCAGGCACCTGATGAGAAAACAGGTGAAGCTGTAATTCAATAGGACAAAGGGAAAAAAAAATGCACCCAGCTATGCATGGCTTTAGTGATATTTTGAAATAGATTTTTCTGTCATAAAAGGTATATGAATTTCTATGACTACTGTAAAGACAGTTAAATTTTGCACCTGGAAAAAATCACTAAGGCATTGCTTCAGTAAAAGTTGTACCTCTTTACTAACTCTTCAATTATCTGTACTTGCTGGTGGGTGGGAGAGCTGGGAAACTTCTTAGATAATATTTTCAAATCCATAGGTGAAGTGAGTTCTACAGGGAGGCAGCATCAATCACTAAGATTAGATGTCAGGTCAAAATTAGTTCTCTAAATTACCTTCCTAGTCAATGAGTATCAATAGGCACTTTCATGTTGTGAGTCCATCACCTATGAGAGAGACTAAACCTTTACTTTGCTAAAAAGCATTTAGACTAGGCCACAGCTGGAAGAAGCTCAGGTCCTAATTTACAGGGTATTTCAATGTTTTCAAGTGGCTTTTGCATCAGTTTGAACAAAACCAAATTAAAGAAAATGAAAATGCATTTTAGAAATATCCTTCTTGCACACACTGGTAAGAACTAGACTTTCTCCAGGAATCCCAGCACAAGTTGGGTGAAAATGACTTAACTCATATAGTTTTAATTGTCAGCAGCTCTTGTTACCAGATTGTGAAGCTCTGGCATGCTCCTATGGCATGGACTTCACTAGTGTAGTGTAGGGAGAGTTACTGCCCGTGACTTTATTAACTAGGAACAATACCTTGGAAACAGCTCTCTACCGCTGCATAAAATGTTTTAAATTTTCTGAAATTTTCCTTACAATTAGACTAAAACTTTTCTTGATACTTGCTTGTAATAATAATAAAGCCCTAAAATATATTTTATGGGTAATTCTTTTGGGGAAAAAAAAAAAGATATCTTTTGTGGTTTTTGTTTTGTTTTGTTTTGTTTTTTTCCAAGAGATACTGTTTTAAATGATATATAAGTGATATTTTGGTTTATTTCCCAATTTCAAAATTCAAATGCACCATTTAAGTTTAAGGGAAGCCATTGTATCCTTTTGTGGAAAAAAAAAAATGGTTTACGTTTACAACCTTGTGGTAGAAAAGACATCAAAGTTCTTACCTGTTTTCCTAACAAAGTAGTTTAAAAAGTGATACAGTTTTATTATTCCATAAAAGAAAAACCATACATATTTTAATTATCTGTATTTGTGTGTTTATTTCAATCAGCACAATAATTTCAAATATGATGGCATATAATTGTCAATCTCAGCAAGACCAGCTTCATGAGGTCCTTTGGCAAGCTGGTAATAAACTCTAAATTATATACTTGCAGAAATATATGTTCATTTTCTATAACCAGCCTTTTTGTATCCTAATTATTTATATACTTATTTAGTATAAGCCTAATTGCATTCTTTAGGGTTGGTAACTATGATACACGGTATCCAATTGAATTTGCCATTTTATTCATAGATGAAGGACTTCAGTACACACAAGGTGCACCAGCAGAGCAGCAGGAACAGCAAAGAATTATTATTGTACTTGGCTAAAAGGATCCTTTTTGGACCAGTTTTTGAAGTGTCCTTAAATAGTTGGACCTAGTAGTCTGCACCCAGTAGCATGCAGTCCAAAATCTTTCCTGACATTTAGTGTTTTTACTGCAGTTACAAAATTCTGGGCTCCCTACGGGCTCAAGAACTGGGATTACAACAACGCACATCCTTGCTGGTGGTTCCATCCAGACTGAAATAGCCAGGTATTCCTGCAGAGAAGAATGTGTCCTTTCCTTGTCAAACATGACAGAGTTTCTCCAGCTTTTCATAAACCCATCTCATTGACATTATATAGACAATTATTTCCAAAGCTAAGCCCACTTTTCCTGGGCCAGTTTATGGGGAAGTTTACCAAAGGTCATCTAGAAACACAACAAATTGAAGTTACATCTAGATAGTGTGGTTTGGGTTCAGGCCAGGACATGTTACTGGGGGATAAAATTACCCACTGGGTGGGAATAAACAAATATTGATCTTTGATTACTTTGTTTATTCTTGGCTACAGATTGCTGCTCCTTTTTCCAGGAAAGTATGTCAGTATTTGAGAATAATGCATTCAAATGGTTAAAACTATCAGGAATGCACATGCCTCACCCTCTGACTCTAGGTTTTCTATATTTCTGGGATCCTACAAGGCTCAATTAATTCCTCAAGCCCCTTTCAATACTTATTTTCAACCAGTAATGGAGTAAATGAGAAATGACTCACATACTAGGTGAGGACTTGAATACTGGTACTATATAGATGATAGATTATTCTTCCCTCATTACCATCACAAAATAATCCAGTGTTTTGAAGATACTAGGTCCTAGGTGAAGAATGGCTGATTTAAACCACACCTAAAGAAGACCATCAGTTTCAAAAAAAAGTGTTAAATATTTTTAGATCAGCAGGCAAAGGTGCTGGGTAAGGAATACTGATCAGGGACACACCATGACAGCATCAAAATCTTAGATACTCAACAGAACTATCAATTGGCAGACATTCACTTCCCAATATATTTGTTTACAAATGCAATTAAAATAATTCAGCAATACTACACTGCAAGGAGCACTTGTTCTGTGTTCTACTGATGCACATTTATTAGACACAGTGCATGCACAATGCTTCCAGGTGGTAATTAAGATACTTCTCAAGTAGGCATGACCTGTGAGATTGGGTTCATCTTGTCTAATTTTGGTACATGAACGGTCTCAGTAGTGGTCTAGGTTCCTCTGGTAAGAGTCATCTGACAGAAATTAGCATGCAGGTAAGGATTCCAGCTGCAGTCACCTTGAAGCCAGCACAAAGGTAATTATGTCTATTTTGATCTCTATTCTGTAATATTTCCAGAGCAGGAATCTATCATAACAGCAGGAATTAATTTCCTTCTACTTTGGCCTTCTGAAAGCTAGAAAACACCAAGGGATGAGGCTCAGCTCTGAGTTAAGAGATTAAATCTAAATGGCAAATTAATTTGTTTTAATGTAACCATGAGTATCACATGAGGTACACGTGGAACCCTCTCAGCCCTCAGCTGGTTATTCTAGATGAAGAACCAGGTCTCCAGCTACAGCCTCATAAGGTAGGACAAGGGAACAGAGGACCTACGGTTGACCTGTGCCTTTCTGTAGTGATGGATGAAAAAGGCATCTCAGACACCTAAGATGTCACAAGAAAGCAATAATTAACCAGCTGAGTCCTATCACTTTTGATCCAGACACAGTTCCTCTTGCACTCGATGCAGTAATTTTCTTAAAGGTAAAGACCTTTAGGGTAAGGTCTTTAGGGTATTCCACTTAACCTGCACCTAGCCATTTCAAGTGCTTTAAAATCTCTGAGTCATCTTCATGAGGTTGACAGTATATGAGATCTGCTTGAATTGATAGGTGGAAGCCACATAGGACATCTATTATGGAATGAGATGCCTCTGTCGCAGCAGTGGAATCTAGGTGAGACTTCCATTAGCTACAACAGGAACTTAGAAACCTGCCTCTCAGGTAGCTATTTGTGTGTGAACAGCTATATTTAGCAATTCTATCATCTTGGGCAGATATTGACCCCAGTCTAATCAGAAGTTTGTGAAAAAAAAGACCTAATCTCTTCAGAGTCAGTGGAAAAGATAAAAATCTCCAAAAAAAAAAAAAGATTCAATCCAGGTCCTAGTTTTAGAGAAAGAAGTTCTCTAGAGTAACCAGTTTTTCTAAGGTTATCTATTTTTTAATTTCTTTTTTTTTTTTGCATCCAGTTTAATAGGCAGTGTGTAGAATCTTAAAATAAAATAAAGATTATATTTATCCTCTGAATGTGCCATAGTTATATGAAAAATCAGAACAGCAAGAAGAGATCCTGATGAATGCATTTTGTCATAGCTGATAAAATACATACATATCATATCAATACAATACATACTATTGTATCTGCCTGTTGGTTTTATAAAAGTCTCAGAAAAAAATCGAGGTACCATCTTTATTTCTTTGCTAGGAGTGTCTCTAGATATATGAGCTTTCAAGAAGCTTTTAAGGTCTTAATCCAATCTCAGCTGAACTTTCCAATGAATTAGTGGGTTCTGGATCATACCCTAAAGGGAGGAGAAAGGATGGCAGCCTTCCAAAGACTAAGAAAATAAAGAAAAAGGAAAAAAAAAGTGGGGAAAAAAAAGAGTTAAAATTAATCTGGAATGAGGCAAGCAATTTTTAATGGTTCAGCAAAAGATAGTGTTAGAAAATGAGTTGGCTACAAAAACCATGTTATTAAGTAGTGAGCTTACTTTCTATATAAATGCTTAAGTATTTGATTATATTAACATCTGAAGGAGACCACTAGCGAGAGCAGGAGGTAAATGATGTTTGAGATACTTTGGTTTTAGAAGGAGGCTTGCTAGTGATACAAGGAGAGCAAACAAAGTGGACTTCAGTATGATGGTGTGATTCAGTGCTTTGTAGTCTGGCCTTTTCTGGGGAAGCCTTTGAGGCTGACATTTCTTCCTTTCAGGGACTGAACACTATCAAATTTGAAATCAGTAAAGTGAGAGACAGCTCTGCATATTTAATTGGTGGCCCAGCAAGGCTGCCAGTGCTGCGTAATACGAAGCAGATCTAGAAAACACATTTTGTGAATGCATGACTGCAAAATGCAAAGCCACTCCCAGATGCTGGAGCACTAACTTCACCAAAGGATTTCTTCAGGGTTCAAGGCATTTCTTTCAAGACTGAGTTGTAAAAACAAGGTTCCTATCTTTAGGACACTATGTGCATTGATTTCACCTGGCTGTCCTGCCTGCTTAACCACAGAAACTGCACCACAAAGGCAGCCTGACGCATTCCCCACACAACAGAAAGCACTGTGTGTCTTCTCTGCAAGACTGACGTAGGTAGGACTGAGGGAATTTCAGACAGGACAAAAATCTCCTTTGTGAGAGTACAAACACAACCGGTTTCTGTATCTGCAACAGGAGGAGTGCCGGCTGGGTCCCATTTCAGCAGCATTTCATCACCTCTCCTCTAATCCCTTGCATTAGTTTCCTCTTTCCTCTTCAATACAGGATCAGCAGCCAGAGGTGGGAACCATCCTCAAGAGCATTTCAAAAGAGATCACCAGTTTTTCTGCAAAGGGGTCAGCCCCAATGTGAGACATAAGGGTCCTTGTGCTCATTGCTTAGGTACCTATCATCTTGTCTGAGCAGCTAAGGCGTTCAGTAAGCTATCTGCTCCTCTGGGAGGGAAAGCATGGAGTGGGAGCACGAACAATGCCCAGTGAATGCATTATGCTGCCTGCTAGTTCATGACAGTGGACTTTCATAATAAACTGGATGAGGTGATTCACAAGTGCCGCTTCCAATTAAAAATAACATTTCTGCAAGGGCGAATGAGTGAGGTAACGACTGTAATTCCAATCAAGCTGGAGCAGCTGCCTCGTTAGTATGTGCTCCTGGAAGAAACTGTCTTCATGACCTGTGCTAATACACCTTAACCTCTTCCTTCCAGATCAAAGCAAAACTCGTCCCCACAAGAAGCACTGCTGGTTCTTCAGGGGTGCAAATTTAACTCATAGTGAGATTAAGCAGATGTTTTACTGCGAGACACACAGTTGTACAACAAAACAGAGTGCAGTTATTTTAAAGGAGGACTTAACGGAGATGAAAGGCATTAAGTCCAACATTTTTTTAAATTCTTTTTTTCTTCAAATTTTCTAATTTGAAATGAAAAAAGTTAAAAGATTGTTTACTTATGATTCAGAAAACAATAAAGTGTGTTTCTTCAGGAAATTTAGGAGATTTCTAATAACTTCCAAACTTTCCACATAGAATGGCATTTTAATAATAAGCAATTCTTCAGGGGTTGGATCTGCAACAATGCTAATGTCTCTTTCTTTCTTAATGCCACAGAAAATGCAGTTGCTGAACTTACATTCAAGTGTAACTTTCACACTAGAAACAGAGAAATTCACTCATATTTTCATTCTTATTTTTTCTTGGGCTCGCAGTTGAGAGGCTCTCACACCTCCAGGTGACAGCTGAAGGTCAGCTCCACTGAAACAATCAAAGGGCTTGCCTTTGACTTGGTAGAAGATCAAGTTCTTCAAGTCCATATGAGAGCATTTTAACAGCCAGCCCACATCACAGCAAATCAAGGGTGGCATTAAGGAAGGGGAAAGAATGAAACTTGGCAAAAGAGGAATGAACCGGCATTTATTGAAAAGATGTTTAAAATGACACAGGTTTTCTTAAGCTGCAAAGCTCCTGAAAGTTTATTTAGCAGCTGAAACACAGGCTGGTGATATCTGAATATTTAGCAAGTGGGAGGCACAGCCTATGCTCCTGGTTTGGGCTCAAACTGAAAAAAAAAAAGACTGTTCGCTCATTTTATTTTCCACCAAAAAAAAAGCCTCTGTTAGATGTATTTGCATTAAAACCCAAACTTCCTTCCTCCCATCCCCCATACTAGCAGTAGCTGGGTTCCTACATACCTAAATGCCCATGGGATCAATGTGGCAAATGTTATCAACCAAACTTGCCTTTGCTTTTTTTAAACAATTACATTGAAGTCAAAATGAAAGTTGATCCTGATGGTGAACTTTGAGCACCATCTTTCTGTATATCAGTTTCAAAGAAAAAAAAGATCCTTTCAAACTGGTAGGTCTACTCAGCTTCAACTCTTTTATTTTATTTATTCTAGAGTGTCTGAGAACAGAGTTTTGTGAGGTTTTAAAATAACTTCAAAAACCCCAACATTCAAATCTTAATGAAAAGTTTCAAAAATCATTTTAAGCCATTTACTCATGGCTCCTTTTCTAGTGATTTTTAGAGCTGAATCGGAATGAAAATGGACAGAAGTAGTGTTATCACTCTCTTCTGAGATTTGCAAGTTAATGATTACAATCACAGCTGGAGTTCTCATCCCACGTTATCTGCATCCTTGTCTGTGATTGTCAGGGAAACGAGACCTTGACCAGGAGTGGAGACTGAGCCAAAACCACAAGTTTTCCTTTACCCAAAACCAAACACTCAGGTGCCAACATCTTCAGTGATCTGGATATGCCATGCAACCAACAGGCTACCTGCCAGACCACTTCTTCCGTTCAGTTTCCCAATTTCTTTTACTTCTCTTCAGCAGTACTTCCCTGCCACAGTCCATGTGTATAACTCAGTGGAAGCCAACTTATCCTACACCAGTTTTGAAACAAACAATGAATCAGAATGAGCTGATTTCATCTGCTTTAAATTTCTCCTATTGTGCTTGCATCCTCCATGGATTCACCTCTTCCACGTGACATGAAAGATACTGTCCCACCCCACCTTGCAGACACAGCAAAGCAACCTTATGTTTCACAAGAAAGGCCGTGCCAGAAGTTACAAAGAGGCACCTTGCACGGAGAGGCACTCTGCAAGATCTCAGACTACCTTGAAGTCTTTTAGTACTTACATATTTTGCTGGTAACACACTTTTGCCATGACTCCTTAACATTTAAACAGCTGAACACAAGCACCAAGTGAAGCAAAGAACGACTGTTCATCCATGATGGACAGACAACAATAAAGAACAGGGTTAGCTTAATGATTGTCTGTTTCTCAGCAGAATATTAACCATACCTAGCATCTTTTAGCATACTGGTCAAGAGATCAAACGCTTTAGCTTAACTTGCTTTGAAGGTTTATGATTTCTTTTGCTGCTGGTCACTAGTATCAGGAAATCAATCTCCGGGCAGGTGGAACGAGCTTCAGCGAATCAGCATCTGTGAAGAGATTTTAAACAAATGTGGCTTATTTCGAAAGGGATGGGTTGAGTATCAGTTACCCGAGCCCTGCTGATAAACAAGGACTTGTTAGGTTGAGATAGGATTACTTGCTTGTATCATTTGTACCATTCTACTTTCTGACACTGCCATAAAAGGAGGAGATTTTTCAGGCATTTGAACACTGTGACATTGATTCATTAAGGTTTCTTCATTCTATCCACGAATTATATTTCCCAGTAGAAAACGGGACAACATTAATTACAAAAGTGAGATTTCTACACTGAGATATATAATTGCCGGCACTGAAGTGCATATTATATTTTAAGATCATGCACAATATACTCTGCCGTCATAATATGTAAAATGGATTCTTGATCTCTTTTGTTATTATAATTTCATCCCTGGGAAATTTAAGCTATGTCTGTTCTAAGAAATTAAATATGTCTGGTTTGTTCTTTGGCACTGGAGCATGGAAAAACCTACATTCATATTATTAAACTCTGTTAACATTCAAATCAGGGTAGCGACATCAAAGAGCCTGTTGGGAATGGACCTGAGCTACCTCCCAGGCCGTGTTTCCAACCCTGATCGCAGACACGCTGGGGTCCATTCTAGCAATTTAGCAGTAGAGATTACTCCAGTACCCCCAAATGCTCCCTGTCACTATTGAATTTAATAGTAGAAACACAAAGTCAGGTTTCAAACAAAGGCAATAAGAAAAGAGACCTGACTTTCCCATGGTTATAGATGTTCTCCATAGGTAGAAGCTGTATTGGTAGCACGCAGCTATTGATACTGTCAACCACCTGTGGCCATGCTCCTCAGTGTAGTCACTCTTGTAACCCAATTAAAATTTAATTTGCTTACTTTGATCCAAGAGGGAGTATACAGAGATTTCAGATGGTTTGTGCTGCCTGGGAAAGATTTTGATGAGTACCAGTGAGAAGTTTCTGAGGCTCAGTATAGTTCTCAACACAATTTTTGGTGGTGTTAGTTACATATTAGTTACACATCCATATGCAGAAACAGAAATGATCCCACAGTGGTACCTATTTTGTGTGTATGAGCACTTTTCCTCCAGTGCAGGTTCATTTACAGAGCTGCTCATGGAGACAGCCTGCAACCCTCGTAAAGCTGCCAGGGACAGAGCACATCCCTGCACATCCCTGCACATCAGAGCCCTGCAGACCCACCTGCACAACTGGAATCTTTTCTCCACCTGAGACCTCTGATCCGCTATAATTTACAGTGGCCTGTCACCTTCCCTGAATAAAGCTACATCAAAGTGCATTTTCATGGTAAAACTGGCTGTGGGGAGAGAGACGGCAGAAGACAGCCCTTCAATTTCATCTCAGTTCCCTAGAACTGGTTTTACTAAAATAAGAGAGGGGAAATGCCACTGCCTGCTTTGCTCCCAATCCCGCTCTGTCAACATGCTACATCTTGTCTTTGTTGTTGTCTTGAACTTTGGCTGTCTCTGGCCATTTTTCAGATGGACCAGAAGAGCTCAGCCCATTGAGTGACTTTCCCAGTTAGAGGCAATTGCTTCCTTCCTTCTAAAAGGGGAGAGAGAATGCTAACAATGACTAGTTTCTGATGCAAGAGAGTTTGATCCTTTTGTCTGATGCCTGTGAATAACTGCTTAATCTCTCTTTTAACATCAGTGGAGGGATACTGGTGAGACTGATGTCCAGGATACTGAAATTTCTAATTTTTTACAGACTAATCTTACTTTAAAGCTAGCTGAGAGATTCAGGAAATTCCTGAACTTGAGGAAACGTAAAGAAAAAAATCAAAGCCAAATGGAGATGGTTTTCTTCTGATGCTTTCAGCTCATGCATACCTGAAGAGAGTCAGTCAGCAGGACTATTGAAATATGCAACTTCAATACAGGTGACACAAGCATTTCTATTTCTTCTGCCACAGCTTTCAGGAATCGTATGTTGAAAATCAATAAATTAGAGAGGATAAATGAGGCAAGACTGGCCAATTACCTGTAGCATAAATTCCTGACAGAAGTATGTAAATGGAGGTGCTTTAGGCATTATGATCTGGGATCCTGCCTTTTCACCATTGTTTAATGCTTTCCATTGTTTAATTAAAAAAGGCAAATTTCTATACTTCCAGCATCATCATCTTATATTGCAGCGTCTCAGAGTTTGTCTTCAATGCAAAAAGAGGTACTTACTAATCAAGATAGTTAAATTTAATAAGTGACAAAACACTCTTAATTTTACATTGATTTAACTAATTGTAATAAACCTCAACTGTGAGGACCTACACTGAAGTAGTATTACACATCCCTTGTCTTCACTAAGATTTTGCAACTAGGCAACTCAGGGCACACTTTTTGCAGCAAAGATTCAAGGTTTTTTTTTTTTTAAGACAGGAAATGGTTGAAAGAGAGTTTGGCTCTGGATGTAAGTTAACCCAACTGTTCAGTTCTCCAGCATGTACAGAACGCAGTCAGATATTGGAGCCTTCTTGCAGAAGTTTCAACGAATTTTCCCCACCTTGGCCCCTGAAAAAAAAATCCCAAGGAGAATATTTGGCAAAGCTGTGTATGCATACATATGTATATACTGAGTTCTCACTAACTCAGGAATCTGCTGACTTTAAGATTAGTAATACTTTTCTCTGTAAAAGTCCACATAAAAATAAAGCTTCACTTATGACAAGAGTTGGAGCCAAGAGTCATAATTACTCTTATGATCCTGAAAATTTGTAGCTGGTGCAGAAATCATTAGAGAAGCCCTGTGTAAAGGCTTACATCCATGCAAGGGAAGTTTTCCCCTACATTCTTGTGTATACATAAATTTCTTTGTCTTTCCCTCTTACATTCATTTTCAGCAAGACAAGGAAATAATTAATAGGCAATTGCATTACCTACAAAATACATTCTACTGTTGGATATGTTTATGGAAACGAGGGACAATTAATTTATCAACAGCTTTATGCCAGCAATAAAAATTATATATTTGCATGGAAGGATTTGCATAAACTTTGATATCTGATTAAAAATAAGAGTTCTTAATAGAAAAAAGAGAGCAAACTGTTCTGATTAGATGTTATCACTGCAAACCTACAACAGTTCTGCTGTTAGGAATGTATATATTCTGGATTTATATAAGAAGAGATACCAGGCTCTGGCCCAAAAGAGGACTTCAGGAAAGGAAAGGTCACTGTCAACTCTAATTTTATGCCCAGTGTCATGAATTATTGGCAGAAACAACAACCACTTAACCTTCTAGCTTTCATTCCACTGCACAAACATTAATGGATTTCTCTTAACCCCTCTATGAGGAAGGTCAGCGTTATCCCCATTTTAAAGAAGAGGAATTGTGCAGAGAAAAGCAAGTGCAAGGAGTTTTATGCTTCTGAACCTTACTCTGGCTGCTAAATTAGAGTGAATTTGGCTCCCATGCTTCACACCCATGTTATATGGTTATGATCTACAACCTACTCCTTTGCAGGAGGTCACAGAGAACTGGGACGTGGGCTATATGGAGATGCTGGTTCCAGTGTGTTGTGGAGTAGATGCTAACTTCAAACAGGGGTGAGGACACTAAGAGGCTTTAACCCTTCCTCAGCTTTCTCTTTGCCTCCATCCTAGCTGGGTGCATCACATTTCTTCATGGGAATTGCTGTCTCCGCCCTGCTGGCTATGCTGACCTGTTGTCCCTCCAAATCAGCAGCACTACTGCATGTGCCCGATTGCAGTAAAAGGTCTGAGCTATAGAAGCCTGGGGAAGGATGGATGGCCTCATACACAAGTACAGAGATGTATTCAGTTCTGCTTATCCAGATTTTGGATGAGTTGCTTAACTAGATTTTATCACCTGCATAAAATGAAGTAGTAAATCTTTTTCTACTGCCCTTGGTCTCATACGCTTAATTAGGAGTTATTCTGACAACAGGGCTGTATTAAACACTTTGCTCAACAAAATCTTAATAATAATAGTAGACCTTTGGGACTGCTTTTGATTTCAGTTTTCCATTCAGCCCATAACAAATGTACATAGATGTGAGATATTTAAATCCTAGTGTGCAACCTGAAGAGAGTTCTTTGTCTTTGGACATCAGGGTGCTTTAAACTCTGCCTTTGTTTGGGGAGCAACTCACACACAGTACAGCATCCACTTCCCATTTCTTATACGTATAGAAACTGAATAACAAGGAAGTAGAAAATTAGCCTAGAATAAAAGATTTTTTTTTTTTGTATTCCAGTACAATTTCTTACATTTAAAAGTTTTACAGATATGAAAGCAATACTGTTAAGTCTATAAAAGATTGACCGTGTTATATTATTGAAGTTTTCTTGTATCTTGACCATTCCTATTTGAGGGTTACCATTGTAGGATGGAGAATCCCTGCCTCTGTCATGAAGGCTGTGACAAGACTATTACTAAATTAATATAGTCAACAAAGACAGAGCATCAAGGTTACATGAAGGAAAATGCAGCTTTGATGCTTCCTACATAGCAGAGGAATTTCCAGATGAACAGGATCTCACAAAATTCCCATTAGAGATCTAGACAATTGCTTCTGGCACTGGCAGTCTTAAAGTCAGTAAAGATCACCTTTGAGATCTTGTAGATTAAAAGACTACTTTTGTCCTTGGTGAAGGATTCAGTCATCTCTGCCTTTCTTCTTACTCTCTTACCCATAGTCCACATAGGCATGAAGATTACAGATGCTATTTTGATGACTGGCTCACTCTTCTGCAGCTGAGTGAACCCACTCTCAAAGCAAGACGTTTAGTCCTACCCCTGATACTGGTTTCTGAACATTGATCTAAACGTTTTTTCACACATAACCTTTATTTGCATAAGTTAACTCAGAGAAAAATGATCCTGGGCTAGCTTCTTCAGGAAAATTTCCTTTGCAGGAAGACATCAGTGTCAAGTCCCAGTGAAGGTCACCATTCCAGATAACTCCTTGAATAGCCAGGATCGTTTGGAGACACAAACGGAGTGGAGCTCCACTCAACCACGCCCATAATCCAAGGCCTTCCAGTCTTGGTTTCTCTTCTTGAAGATACCCCCTTGTCATCTGCAACTACACTTCTCACCCCCTAGAAGAGCAGTAAAGATATGATCATGTTTTATTGTCAGAGAATTTGAACATAGTTGCCTAGTTCAGGCAGAAAGTCTCTTAAAAAGGCTAAAACAGTTGAGCCAGACAATTAAAGACCAGTCAGGTTAGCTTGAATTTCTAGAAGAAAAAAAAATGGAACAGATAATTAAGCTACTGGTAAGCATTTGTAATCTAAAGCAATACTGTGACTGTACAGAAAAGGCTGCATTTAGAGTGGTATTTTAAATAAACTGCAGTCACACACAAGTCAGCGTTAGCACTAAGTATCTCTGGAGAATGCTTTGCAATCCAAAAATAAACCCAAGCCAAAAAGCCAAATTCTTTGAGTAAATACCTTCATTTTAGCTTTTTCCAACTGTAAAACTCCTAACACATTGAATTCATTCTAGAAATACTTATATCAAACATGCAAAGCTCAGAGGAAAACAACTCCTTCAAACAGTGAAGTAAAAAAATCAAGTGGAAGTTGCCAATTGTTTCAAGTGAGCAAAGATCTACATAATAAATCCCAAAACCAGAGATGCTCTGGTCCTCTTGCTCCCATCCATAACACATAGGTTTTCAATGGCTACACATGTGATCATATAAGTGTGCAGAATTACTGGTAGTCTACAATTTAAGCTTCAGTATCTGAATGCACATTTGAATGTAACTGAGGACCTGCTTATCATCCACTTCTGCCATTTTATCCATGTCGAAACAGATTTGTTTGAAGACTTCAGAATATACATGGGAGTGGGCTCATAAAAACATCAGTCTAACTTTGCTCAGAGGAGGCAACACATGGCACTTTGTATGGGAAGAAAAATACTCTATTGTTTCTGGTAAGAAAGTTTTTATGTGTAAAGTTACTTATCTGGCTTGGCCAAAAGACCCATCTGACAGGTAATGCTGTGATGAAGGTCTGACGTGATCTAAACCCTGCTGTCTGCTGCATCAGTGAAATGGAAGAATGTGTAATAAACCACAGCTTTGTAATTTATGTGATGACAAAGCAAGCCACAGAAAGCCAATGAATCAATGCGCTATGATTGTCTATCAGAATGGAAAGTACTGAAATCCTTGGAAATGAAAAGAATGTCTCCAGACTTGTCAGAAGACAAGGGCAACTCTCTGAACGCTCAAAAACATGTATGCTATAGTAAATAAACAGGACCACATCTCAGGTTCAAAAACCAGGCCATAATTATTTGTACTGTTTAATTGCTAGCATGCTTTGTAACCTGTGTTTGCTCTGGGTCAACCAACAATGCCTGGAATTATATGAAAAACAGCATGTACCAAGGACCATTCCCAGCCACCTCCTTTTGGTGGGAAAGCGTAGCCATACAAGAAGATTCTAACTTGTTTTATTTAGCAGTGTAAGTGCCTCAGCAACCAAGAGATTGGGTGAAGACTGGGACTGTCTTGCAAAAATTTTTCAGCATCACAACACATCTGTAAATAGCGGAGAAAGTGTGCTTTTCTGCTGTATTATTTTATCTGTCTCCCACTTCATAATGAAGATACTCTCAGGACAGTTTGAATCAGTAACTTAGATTACTTCATTCATTTGCAACAGCTAAGGATTCATAACAAAAAAAAATTACATGAGTTCAATTCCTTTATTATTTGATTCATCTGAGCCTAGCTCTGCAGATCACAGGAAAAGACACTGTGACCCTTTTTACTGGTTCTTTTTTCATTTCACAGTTCACAAATTTTCATAAATATCAGAAAGAAAAGAAATATTGAGTGCTCCATAATTTCCGAAGTATCCGTGCTGAAAATGCATAGATGATGATTACCATCAGCAACTCCTGTAGAAGCTGACACAGATAGTCTTTAAAACGCCTTGGTGGAAGAAGCCTTTTCAATAGAAGCCTGAAAATCACTGATAATTATTCAGACATATTTGTTAATGGAAAATGTCTGGGTTTTTTTCCAATCTATCACCATATTATTATCCTGCAAATATGAACGTTATTAAGTAAGAACATGTCCATTCTGTAAATGGAAATAAAGTCTGTCTTACAGTGTGACTGCATGTAAATAATGTCATAGAAGCATAGAATCATAGGATGATTTTGGTTGAAGGGGACTGTAAAGATCATCTAGTTACTATCCCTTGCCATGGGGAGGGACACCTTCCACGAGACCAGGTTGCTCAAAGTCCCATCCAACCTGACCTCGAACACTTCCAGGGATGGGGCATTCACAGCTTCTCTGGGCAACCTGTTCCAGTGTCTCACCAGCCTCACCGGAAATAATTTCTTCCTTATATCTAATCTAAATCTATCTTCTTTCAGTTTGAAGTAATTACCCCTTGTCCTATCACTACATGCCGTTATCGAAAGTCCCTCTCTAGCTTTCTTGTAGGCCCCTTTAAACCAAGTACACAACAATAAGATGTACAGAAGATGGAGCCAGGCTCTTTCTCAGAGGTGCTCAGGGGAAGATGAGGCAGTGATCATAGATTGCACTAAGAGAAATTCTGAGTGGACATAAGGAAAAAAAAAGTCAAAATGAGCATGGTCAAACATTGGAATAAATTATCCTGAGACACGCTGGTTGTGGCATATAGAATCATAGAATCATAGAATCATAGAATGGTTAGGGTTGGAAGGGACCTTCAAAGGTCATCTAGTCCAGCCCCTCTGCAAGGAGCAGGGACATCCCCGACTAGATCAAGTTGCTCAGAGCCTCATCCAGCCTGGCCTTGAACGTTTCCAGGGACGGGGCTTCCACCACCTCTCTGGGCAACCTGTTCCAGTGTTCTACAACTCTCATTGTAAAAAATTTTTTCCTAATATCTAATCTAAATCTACCCCCGTCTATTTTAAAACCATTACGGACCCCTGAGGGATGCCACTCATGACCGGTCTCCACTTGGACACTGAGCCATTGACCACCACTCTCTGAGTGCGGCCATCCAGCCAACTCCTTACCCACCGAGTGGTCCATCCATCAAACCCATGCCTCTCTAGTTTAGAGAGAAGGATGTCGTGCGGAACATTGTCAAATGCCTTGCACAAGTCCAGGTAGATGACATCAGTTGCTCATCCCTTGTCCACTGATGCTGTCACCCCATCATAGAAGGCCACCAAGTTGGTCAGGCATGATCTGCCCTTGGTGAAGCCGCGTTGGCTGTCACCAACCACCTCCTTGCTCTCCATGTGCCTTAGCATGGTTTCCAGGAGAATCTGCTCCATCACCTTGCCAGGCACAGAGGTGAGGCTGACCGGCCTGTAGTTGCCCGGGTCCTCCTTATTCCCCTTTTTAAAAATGGGGGTTATGTTCCCTCTCTTCCAGTCATCAGGGACCTCACCAGACGGCCATGATTTCTCAAATATGATGGCCAGTGGCTTGGCAACTTCATCCACCAGTTCCCTCAGGACCCGCGGATGGATCTCATCAGGCCCCACGGACTTGTGCACCTTCAGGTTCCTCAGATGATCCCGAACCTGCTCTTTGTCCTTGAAGATATTCAAAACTTGACTGGAGAAGGCCCAGGAAAACCTAATGTAATTTTGGAGTTGGCACTAGTCTGCACAGGGTATTATATAAGATGAGCTACTGAAATCTCTTCCAATAATTTTTTTCTATGATTTTTGGATCCAAATATAAAAAAAAATATTAATTTCAAGCTGTGATTAGAACAAACTGTATAAAAACTTAATATGGCAACTTTCCATAAAGCAAAGCACTAAAGATTATAGCAGGGTGAAAGCTCTGCTTATACCACTGATGTGCTAAGGACTGTTCAGATATACCAAAGGATAGTCTGTGCTCCAAATGACACATAAGTTTTCACTCAGTCTGTTTTAAGTAATACAATCACTTAAACAGTGCTTTTTAATTGAATGTGGAGATATACCACATGAAATCCTTCATCTGAGCAAGTAACCTTAGACTTTACTTACAGAGTGAGCAGAGTTGACTGCTGAAGATAAAAGAGTTTAGTGAAGACTTGTCTGATTTTATGGTGGAAGTCTTTTTTTTTTTCAGGTGAATCACATTCTAAATTTCATTGACTCCAGTGACTAAAGTGCTGCCAACTCTACCGGTAAGTTTGATGTCAATAGATACAATCTAAACACATCATGTTGAGATGAATCTTGTCCAAAGCACTTTATAAAGGAATTTAACATCATTGTGACTAACTTCTACCCTACAAGTAGGGAAAATGGAGCTCAGGATGCTGGTGTGGCTCTCTTAGATTGCATGCAAACCATGTGAGAGTGCAACTCAAGACTTTCAATACTCAGACTATCATGCCCTCCCATAGTTTGCCCAGCAGAACAATACCAGGACTACAACAAAAAGAAAGACAAGCCTTTATTATGTGTTATCCATTGCTCATTGACATTAATTAACGATCTAGAAGACTGTGCAGCACTTGGCTATGATTTAGAAGACTGTGGTCATACATAGTAGGCTAATAACACTGGCAGGCAGGAGCAATAGTGGATATATTACTTGCTGGAGTAATCTAGAGACACTACCATGTCTTTCTAAAAGATGAGTTATGTAAAAACATAATTTTCTGTTTAGTATTAAAATTGTATTTTAGCATTGAAATTGTACAATTAAGGAAAAAACCCACTGCAATTCAAAGTTAAAGCACAAGAAAAGCCATTCCTGACATCTTTGACACTCAGCATCTCTATTAACTCTATTGAAAAGTCAATTTTTTTAATCTTTTATGCTAATGTGGCTTATATTGGCCATTTTAACATTTGTATGTGATATATGTGTCAAACCACCATGGGCTGGAATAGGTTGGGAATACATGGATTAACCCACTGCCACACTGCCGATTTTGACAAAAATATCTTTCAAATCATAGCTTCTTCTAGATTGAAGAACATTGACCCGGGTGTTACTCAAGCCCTGGACTATCAGACCACGTGTAAGTCACAGTATCTGATGCTATAAGGAGGTTAGCGTTGACTTTGTTCCCAAATTCCCCAGTAAATGATATTAAAAGCGAATGGCTTGTTCTGCTTTCCCTTTTTGCTCTGTAGATGTCAAGGTCTTTGATCAACTGCACTGGCATGAGTAGGATTTACTTGTATTATAAAATGAATGAGTTTTTATTTACACTAAGGCAACACAGCAGCAGTACTAAAAATCTCACAGTTTCAACATACATTAACTAATATTGAGATTTCAAGGCTTCTTAGAGAGCAGGACCAACCCTCAGGATCCAAATTTCCACAACGTGCTTAAATCAAACTCTATGTCTGGCAAACATGCAGATAAGCTTTCTTTTTTGTCTACCCTGCAGAGGAGAGTCTAGGTCTTTATCCACCTGAACAACACAAGCTGGGTTTTCATCTTAAATCAATGCAAATGCCTTGGCAGGTTTTATCTAAATCTACATTTCTCATCATAACTTCTATCTAGAAATACAAGGAAGGAAAATGAAAACTACATGAATCCAGGTGAAACCAAATGAAACCAGGTGAAAACTACTGCCTATTAAACTTCTGCTCCATCTGATCATCACTGGAAGCACTTTTTTCTGCTTGTCTCTGTGGTGGGTTAACCTTCCTTAGGTGCCAACTGCCCACTAAGCCACTCCATCACTCCCCTTCCTCAACTGGACAAAGGGGAGAAAATATAATTAAAGACTCGTGAGTTGAGATAAGAACATGAGATCACTCAGCAATTACAGTCATGGGCAGAACAGACTCAACTTGGGGAAACTGGAGACCTGAGAGACTGACTTTCTCTGGGGACAGAGGAAACATTATATATTTGTTCTACAGATTGGTACATAAGACCACAGAAGATTATTTTACTGCCTTCAAGTTGTTAACAACACAAATCACCTCTCTTTATCATGGGATCCTTTGCAGGTAGAAGCATTAATTAAATCGAGATCTGCCTACAGAAAGGAGCAAGAGTTACTATAGTTAAAAGTAGAAGAGATAAGTAAGAGAAACATGAGGGTGTTGTAGTTTAGCCTCGCTCAGGACCAGACTACACAGTCTCTCTCTCACTCCCCCCACCCTCTGAGGGAATAGGGAGAGATAATATAAGAAAAAGGCTTGAGGTTTGAGGTAAGGACAAGGAGCAATCATTGAAGTTACTGTTATAGGCAAAACAGACTCGACCCGGGGAAAACTCTTTGTTTATTATTAAAACCAAAGTAGGATAATGAGAAAGAGAACAAGATAACTTCCCCCCATCCCTCCCTCTTCCCAGGCTTAACATTATCTCTACCTCCTTCCCACCACAAGCTGCAGAGGGGGAAAGAGGGAATGGGGGTTACGGTCAGTTCATCATGCTTCGCTTTATGCTGGTCCTTCTTCCTCAGGGCAAGAACTCTTCCCATTCCTCCCCTGCTCCTTCGTGGGGTCCCTCCTATGAGGGGCTACAGACCTTTGTGAACTGCTCTAATGTGGGTTGTTTTTCTACAGGGTGCAGTCCCTCTGGAATGACTGCCCCAGTGGGCCCTCCACGGGCCACAGCCTCCTTCAGGCATCCACTTGTCCCAACGTGGGGTCATCCACGGGCTGCAGGTGGATCTCTGCTCCTCTGTGGGCCTCCATGGGCTGCACCACGGGCTGCACGGGAATTCTGGCCAGGAGCAGCATTACTCCTCCCCCTCCTTCTTCACTGACCTTGGCGTCTGCAGCCATTCCTCTCACAAGAAATTCTTCACAACAGGCAGGCAGATGCCTCTCAGGTTCTCTTCACATCTCATCTCCTCTCCACTTCTTGCAGCCGGGCTGGGCTGAGTCAGGACTGGACAGCCGCCCAGCAGGAGGCCAGAGGGTGAGGGCTACAAGGCCCACAAGGCTCACACCTCCCCCTCTCTTCCCCTGCTTCAGCTTCTTCACATACTTTTCTTCTTTTTTTCTTCCCTGTTTTTCTCCTTCTTAAGTACATTATCGCAGAGGCCTTATCAGGGAACATTCTGCTACCGATTGGCTCGGCCTTGGCCAGCAGCGGGTCCGCCCTAGGCCTGGTCGAGTCCACTGGACAAAGGGGAAACAACTTCTAGCAGCTTCTTAGAGAAGCTGCCACCGTAGCCCCCCCCTCACTAAATAAAACCAGGACAGAGGGTCCTGGACAAAATCCATGCATACTGCAGGGTATGAAACACTGATACTATTATGAAGTGAAACTCTTACATCCCAGGTAGCATTATGAGACTCCAATATGGCAGAACCTGAATGTCTAAGTCTTGAAGACGTCCCATTGATAATTAAAATTTTCACTTTTTAAATTCTTTTTTTTTACTATAGTCAAAAAACTTTCAGAATTTAGGTGCTTGTCTAAAAGATAATATTCTACAAAATCCACATGTTTTCCACACATATTAATCATTAAGAATTTAATATTTTTTTACAATGTAGATCAAATAAATTATCAAAAGCATTAAATGCTCTATTTTTCTTTAAGCAAAGAGTAATGTTTGGAAAGGCAAAATAAATGCAAAGCTTAGTCAGAAACTAAGAGTATATTATCTGAATTGACATGCTTATTCTGCTTTTTGCTTAGAGAAAACTGTATAGGTTTACATTGCACTATAGACACACTTTCCCAAATACCAAAACAGTGTGTAGACAGGAGTATTACCATAATGATTTTTGTCCATAAGCTGCAGCACAAATATTGAAGTTCCTATTGGGAAAAAAATATCTATCAGTGAGAACTAAAAATGGATGGTAAAGTAAATTTAGAAGGAGTTAGGAGCTCATCTTTTTGTGTGATCCTGAAGGGAATGAATAATGAAGAACATGACTAGCAATAAGTATGTGAAGGTAGTGAAGAAAAATGAATTATACACAGTGAGGCAAGAAAGGCATACGTAGAATCAATGGAAATAAATTAGAAAAGTTTTTGTTGATTTCAGGGGAATCTTCCTAACAGCCAGATCTATTAATCTATTACTGAGCTCCCAAATAAAATCCTGTTTCTCAAGTCTTTCTCAACTCTAATAGGTATTTCCTGGGAATGCTCATCTCATGCATGGGAGTGAAGGACACCATAAGCAATTTTTTTCCCTAGTCTGTTGCTGTACACTGGCCAAGACTCTTGTGATATTTAAGCCTCAGCCATGAGGGCAGAATTTTACACCCCTTTTGCTATTCTAGAAGGACTGCATAATTATTTCAACTCAAGATCACATAACTGACTTCAGATGTAGAATAGGTGCTTTCTCTTTTAAATGGGACAGTTACATGTAGCCTGAATGAAGACCATGCTCTGAGGAACTCTGTTTTAAAGAGAATCACAATTTAAGAGAGTGAGAGAGAGAAAAAAAAACCAACTTACAGTGCTTTGATTTCAGTTGCTGTCTGCCCCATGATAATAGCAAATTAAGCAGCTAAAACCCTACAGCAAATGTATTTAATTCAACTGAAACAGCAAAGAATCAACTCGAACGTTTCAGCTTAGTCCTGCAAGAGTCATATTGCCTCATAAGGGACCCTTGCCTATGCTGAGCTTGAAGGTTGCCTTTGGTGCTCCTCTTGGCCCAGAATTGTCTCAGATAGCTCTGTTCCTTTTGTAACCAAATGCCTAACTGTACCTCCCCCTACATACGAAATGAGAATAATTTATCCTTATCTCACTAAGGCTTTGAAAGACTCTGTCCCCATATTAGCTCTGACTGAAAGTTCATGAATTCATTAGGCTGATGTTGACACAATCATGTATCTTCCCTTTTAAGTCAAGTAATATTTTCCCACAAATATTGTGGAGAGTGTCAAGTCTAACTAGATTTTAGAAATTAAACTAAAGGCTGTAGCTTTTAGAAAATGTCTATTTTAACAGTTTTGATTGCAATATATTAATTCTGATATTTCAAAGTTTCTGAAATGAAACTTGTTATATTTTGCTGAATACTTATGGTTTAAGATCAGAAAGAAATATTGAATAGATGCAATGAAATATTCCATAATTATGAGGGGAAAAAAAAGACACAAAACCAAAAAAACAACAGAACATGTATTTCAGGTAGAAAGGCACATTATTTAGTTTTTATTTAATAGGAATCATTGGAGATACCAACTTCTTCCGAGCTCTTAATTTTAAGACATGACAGTTTGACAGACAGAGAAGCTTCCTTATGTAAACTCCAGGAAAGACACCTGAAAGGGGTTATATCTGAGGGTCATTCATTCAATATATTTGCCTGCTCCAATTTACTATGTGTTTGTTACTATCAGAAAATGTCACACTGATTTCCACAGGTGCAGGTACTTTCCCATTCCTTATTAAATCAGACAGTAGCATTATTGTTCTTCCAACTGACATAATGGCTTTTGCCTTGGTAGAAGCAGAAGATGGATATGAATGTTCGAGTATTGCTTGCCTTTTCCAACTCTAACCCACTGCCATCCAACCTTACTCACAGTTTTGAATTTGCTTGATCTTCTGGGATTAGGGAAGGTAGAAAGTAGATGAGGAAGAATTATGCATTGGTAGTGGTTAAATCACTAGTGCACCTTGAAAAGCTATGAGCCTGAAGAGGTCTGGGAGAAATCTGGCCAAAAGTCATTCAGAAACAAGCAGAGAAAGGACAAAATGCTTCAAAGGCTGTAACTTAGCCTGCTGGACCACTCAGCTCTTCCTCAATCTCATTCCCTTCCCACCATGCACCATCCTGAAATGGTTTTGAATAAAGAGTATATAAAATCAGCCCTCTTTTGGGGGGCTTAATCTCACCGTCTTCACCCAAGAAAAGCTCCCAGTAAATTATTAAGGAGGGACTATATGAAAATTTAGTTAAGGATTGTGCAATTAGTCCCTGAGTAATGTTACTCTGCACAAAGAGAAAACGGAGGTGACTCTTTTTTCATGGTGAGCAGAGGAGGAACACTAGCTCTTCTTAGTTCAAGTGAGAGTTTTCTAGCTTTTTCTTTTAAAGAAACAGCTTGAGGTAAAGATGGGGTTATTATACTGGTAATTACATAGTCCCACTTTATATTTAGAAAGGGTCCGTAAATGACTTTAATGATGTTTTCAAACCAGCTGGTGGCTGTGTTGGCTGACTATCTGAGTTATTAGTGAATGATTTGGCACACTGTTAATCATTGTGCACTCGCATTGCCAACTTTGGCAAAAAAAAAAATTTGCTTCCTGAAGGAATTTCTCATTCTGCAAATCAGACTTTAATACCAACAAAACAACATCCATCAAGACTAAAGTCTGCCTTACACAGCATGAATTACATTATTACATTCATTTCCAGTGATAAGTCTCCTGAATATCTTGGTTGTTTTTACCATTTACTTGGTTTAGGAAAGTAAAGCAATTCTTCAGAATAAGTTTTCAATTTATACGCTCGAATAGTTTAAATTCCATTCCAGCAATATATAACACATTGGCACCATGCTCTGTATCTTACTCAGGCTGCTTGGATGTTAAGAGAGTGGCCACTTGTGTATTGTCATCAGTACTTAGCAAGCTGAGGACAATCTTAGAATTAAAATGACTCTCTGCAGGTTTTGCATTTTGCATCAGAAATAGTGTGGCCAGCAGGATCAGGGAAGTGATTGTCTCCCTGTACTCGGCACTGATGAGGCCGCATCTCAAATACTGTGCTCAGTTTTGGGCCCCTCGTTACAAGACAGACATTCTGGTGCTGGAGTGTGTCCAGAGAAGAGGAATGAAGCTGGAGCACAAGTTCTATGAGGAGCAGCTGAGGGAACTGGGGTTGTTTAGTCTGAGGAAAAGGAGGCTGAGGGGAGACCTTATCGCTCTCCACAACTCCCTGAAAGGTTGTAGTGAGGTGGATATCAGTCTCGTCTTCCAAATAACTAGCAGTAGGATGAGAAGAAATAGCCTCAAGTTATGTCAGGGGAGGTTTAGATTGGGTATTAGGAAAAATTTCTTAATTGAAAGGGTTGTCAAGCACTGGAACAGGCTGCCCAGGGAAGTGGTGGAGCCATCATCCCTGGAGGTGTTTAAAAGACGTGGTGCTTAGGGACATGGTGGCAGGAAGAAAACTGCCCTTTAACAATTTTAATAGCTTCCAAGCAAAACCACACAGTTATAAGCAGCCACCTGGACACCTCATGGCTTAACAGACAGCTGTGGCAATAGTATTTCAACAGCAGCATATTGTATGAGACACTCCTGAATCCCGTGATAACTGCTGCATAGGACATTGGCAGTGTTAGGTTTACGGTTGGACTCTATGACCTTAAAGATCTTTTCCAACTGAAATGATTCCATGATTCTATGATTCTATGCATTTTGTAAAGTTAAGATTGACATCAAGACAAACCCAGGGGCAGCGGAAAATATAATAATGTGCACTTTTCATTAGAATATTCTAGAGAAAGAAAAGCTTTTTTAGTCTTCTCAGTCTGACCTGCATTGATGCAGCACACTGCTTATGACAAATGCCATGCCAGCTGTAATGCAGTTACTACCATCACCTGGGGTCTCATTAGGGCCCAACTCAGGATTTGAAGGAACAGGTGAATTTACGTGCAGCCCAAATATATTTTGGTGACAGTGACTCCTGATACAAAATTGAATTACAGGCTTCCAGCACTATAGCATGCAGCACATACTTTAAAAATGCAGTGGCAATGTAAAAACACCCCAAATACAGTAGTCTACTGCAGAGCAGAGACTGAAGGGGTCTGTAACGTGCACACGTTCACGACCTGGAGTCACAGGTTTGCTGCAAGTATCATCTTTCAGAGAACTGAAAATGAGATTGTTTGCCACTTACAGTCATTTTAAATTTGTCAACAGACAAATTATTGATCCTTATACTGAGGAAAAATTCAATACAAGTTGCTCTGCTACTTAAATTCATATTGATGTGTCAATTGTATGCACTGCTCATACTCATTTTTTTTCCATAATATTCCTGTGCAGCTGACAAAATACATTTTAGGAATAGCTCCTTGAGACGAAGGAGATATGGACATTCTTTCAAATGCAAAAGGCAGTGTTTTGAAATGGATTTAATTTAAACTGGAATTAAAATAAATGCAAATATAAAAATCAGATTTCCTACGCAGTGAAGAAAGAAGTACAGGCCAAACCATTTCTTCTTGTATCCAATATTCTGGTTAGCAGTGAACTGTGTGCTCAATTTCAAAAATCAATTTGAACTTTTTCACTACAGATCATATAACCTTCAATTTCTTTTTGTTTCAAAACAAAATATCAACCAAGATCCTCTGCATTATTGCAGTGCTTGTTATGGTCATTTCTTTTGGATGTATTTCAGAATACAGAAATGGCAAAGTCATTGTCTCTTTGGGTTGTAAAAGCTAGCAGGAGCAAGTTCTTCCTTGTTCCTGGAAGCCTTTGTTTTTTATGCCAGGCTTGGTTGAGATGCCAGTATTTTCCAGTGATGGCAGGACACAGCTCTGGACTTGCCTATGATGCAGCCAGCTTTTAGATTCTTCTGTTCAAAGCCTGTTACTCAGGGAGTAGTGGAGACAGATGATTAGTCCCCTTTCCTGGTAATTTTTGGACAGTGTTTCTGTGTTTATGTACAAGTTGAAGTTTTTTAAAATCTATCTTTAGAGAGAAATATATGGCCTTTGGTACTCGGATCAGAATTTGAGCAGCTTTCAGGGATGCCAGGCAAATATTTCAGCTTTTACATTGTTAGTAAGTAGTGATGTATCACGGCCTACAGTGCTGAAGAACAAGACCTGGGTATTCAGATATTGCTGTTCTGTCTCTGCCGCAGGCTTCACATATGAACTTAACCAAAAATTGTCCTTTCTGTTTCTCTGAAAATCTTACAAAGACCTAGGGGTTGTAGAAATTTCTGATGGGTCAGTTTTATACTGGAAAGTCTGATTTGAAAGCCCCACTCTATCCTCTGGCATTGTGTTCAATGGGCAAGTTGCTGATTTTTCTGCCAGCTGACTGACAGGGAACCCCAGCATCCTCTCACCAGCCATTTCAGCCGCGAGCTGCTCAGCTCCCCAGAGCACCCTGTAGACTAAGGCCAAGAAATTAGGAATGGAAGGAGGGGAGCAATATCTTACAGTTGTCCAAAAATGGGTTAACTACAGAAGCTCCATGTGGCAGACAATTCTCTAACTTTTCCTTCCCATTCTCAAGCAAGTTAATGCCTTTCTCTAAGCCAGCTAATACAGATGGAATAACCAAAGAAACAAACAAAAATCAAATGCCAAAACCAGACTTGTTTGGAGGCATACATACTGATCTGACAAAAGCTACTCCCCCTCTTACTAAACTTCTCTCGTTTGCATTCATAAGCCTTCCCAATTACAGACTCACCATTTCTGTTTCCATGCTTTTGTTGAGTGGAAACAAAACTAAATGAGAATGTACAGTAGCGCATGACACAGAAATCAGGGTCATGAACAGCACTTGTCATCAGTATGGGGTTTTCTGCAGAGGGAAAAATAAATTTCCTTTAGCGGAGGAATAATAAAATTCCTCCTCTAAAAATAAATTATTTCCTAGTGCCAACAAAATATACAGCTTAATCAAAGTATCTTGCAAACTGAGAGTTTCAGCAACACAGAAGTATCATCAGGCAACTGAAAATTCAGCTCATCAAGAGCTGAGTAAGAGCAGCAACATTTTATATGCACCAACTATTACTACTTGCCTGCTGAAGTTTCAAGCTGAAATGGAATTTCTTTTGTGATGTAGCCAAAAACTTCATTTTCAAGAAACTTCTAAGATAACCACACATGACCTTGCTAGTATACTACATCACAGTGCTAATTAATAGCTATTACTCAGAGATAGTTTTAGTGGAAAATAAATTAAAACAAGTATACACTAAATGTCTTCAAGGGAAAGAAATTTTTGTGTTTACTACC
Source organism: Ardeotis arabs (assembly GCA_011801015.1). Classification (NCBI taxonomy): domain Eukaryota; kingdom Metazoa; phylum Chordata; class Aves; order Otidiformes; family Otididae; genus Ardeotis; species Ardeotis arabs. The sequence continues at coordinate 99,750 of JAAGAY010147968.1, forward strand.
ATTAAACTTGACTACTCTGTGCATCTCCATCCTTCTCTTTTAATGAAGACTATAAAACAGACGTATAACATTTGAGGCAGTGGCAGGAAGAAAACTGCCCTTTAACAATTTTAATAGCTTCCAGGCAAATCCACACAGTGATAAGCAGCCACCTGGACACCCCAGGGTTTAACAGATAGCTGTGGTAATGGTATTCCAACAGCAGCATATTGTACAAGACACTCCTGAATCCCGTGATAACTGCTGCATAGGCATGAGCTTTTAAAGATCTAGCTCTGCAGAGTTCTTAAAAGCACTCTTATTCTTAAGCACTAAATTTAATAAACGTGCTTATATGTTTAAAATTGCACAAATAATGACCATGCTAAGTCATGAACTGATGTGCTATAGTTAAATGCGGGTCTGAGCCTATACTTTCAGAAAATATGCTCAGACCACAGGATGATTTTTTTTTTTCCATCTCTACTACCAAGTGAGTCCTGAACTGAGAGTGCCAACGTCATCCTTAGGAAACATCACTGTCTGGTGGACTGAGCTTAGCTTCAGCCAGCAAAACCAGACATGAAAGCTTGGCCTGTCCCTGGGCTGCTGAATACCCTTTGGGTGTGGTTACTCTTTTTCTGGTTCGCACAGAAAATGCAAAGGAAGAGATGCAGGTTAATCTTGACTGGGATTGAGAGCAAGCTTGGACTTGCTGTGACCAGTATTTCCTCACTCTCTAAATGACCTAATATTTGAAGTGAGAATCCTCCTAGTCTCTTTCAGCGCCCTACTGGCACTCACAGTTGAAAAAGTTAACCTGTATTTCTTTGGTATGTTTAGGGAACATAAAGTATCCAGATCTTGTTTATAATGAGTGCAATCAGGAAAATTCAGGATGGCAGAGATATCTAGAGGCCCTCTGCTCTGGTCCCCTGCTCAAAACAGGCCCGGTTACATTGGGATGCTCTGGTTATTCATTCTTTGTTTGTCTCCAAGAATGGAGATCCTACAGACTCTCCAGACTCTTGCTTCAATATTTGACCATCTTCATGATGAAAAATACTTTTCTTACATCTAATAAAAGTTTCCCATATACCAACTTGTATCTTTTGCCTCTTGACTTATTTCCATGCACTTTCAAGAAGAGTTTTGATTTGTCTTTCCTATAAACCATATCAAGTAACAGAAGACAGAAGTTCCTCTGCACATCCTTAGTTTTCACATGAGCCTAAACAAAGTATTTTTTATCTTGTACATCATATGCTCTGGCTCACCAGCTATCTCAACTGTCCTAAGCTGGACTCTCTAGAGTTTGTTGATATATATATTAACTGGAGGCCTAAAACCAGACATAATTTTCCATAAGTGTTCTGGAAAGGCAATAATTGCTTCCCTGGATCTCTTCCCTCTTGCTAAGGCAGCCTAGTGTGTGATTGGCCCTCAGTGACTCAAGGACACAGTGCTGATTCATGTGCAATGTGTCATCTACCTGGACCCTGAGGTCCTTTTCTGTTGCTTGATCAGTCATCTGTCAGCCTGTACTGGTTCACAGAATTATTCTATCCCCTTTGCAGGACTTTGAATTTGTCTTCATTGAACTTGTTGAGGTTCCTGTTAGCCCATTTCTTCAGCTTGTCAAGATCCACACGAGTGGCAGTCCTACTCTCCACCATATCAACTATTCTCCCTAGTTTGGTTTCATCTACACACATGTGAAGGATATATTCTGTCCTGTCATCCAGGTCACTGATGAAAATGCTAGTTGTTATTGGTTCCAGCACTGAACCATGATGATGCACAAGCATTGTTCTGAACTGGGGGAATATTAATACTCATTTAAATATGAGTATTACAGTTAAAGTGTTAGAATAGAATAGAATAGAATAGATTAGAATTAGAATAGAATAGAATTAGAATAAAATAGTTCAGTTGGGAAAGACCTACAACAATCATCTAGTCCAACTGCCTGACCAATTCAAAGCTGACCAAAAGTTAAAGCATGTTGTTAAGGGCATTGTCCAAATGCCTCTTAAACACTGACAGGCTTGTTAGTCTCCTTTGAGAGAACAGAGATACGTAACAGCACCAGGCAATTTGTAATATTATTTTATTCTATGCTGAAAGATCCAGGTTTAAAAATACTCCAAATGTCATACTCCTGCTTTATGAATCTGCTCCTTTTATGTATTCAAAATCAAATTTTCTGATTTAAATTAGAAATATTTTTTTTTTATACCATTGGTCAACCACAGCCACTACAGCTAAAAATAAAGCTAAGCTTGAGCTTTGTTTGAACACTAGCATCAAAAAGTTTACAAAACCTAAAAAAACTTGAGTTTGAACTCTCCCCAGGCCTGAAGACAAAGCTGTTTTCCAGTCATGAATAAGTTATTTATGGTTGTCAAAGTCTGAGAGAAAGAGAATCTCGATGAGTTCATGAGATGGTTTGCTCATGAACAGCGTGTGGCCTGACCTCTAGGAGCCCTGGGTTCATTTCCCACCACTCCAGAGAAAAATTTGAAGAGTATGTCACCAGGCATAAACTAATTAATCATACTGTAGGACACTTCACTGATGTAGTGTTGTCTTTAAAATGTTGTCTTTAAAATCTATGCAGATTTTAAAGACCTAGGCCTTTAGGGGCCATGGGCTTTACTAGACACGCCAACAGGTTTGTGCTCTCTGTTCCCTTGTGTGAAAGTATCTCTGCCCTACCCTAGATGGATATAGTCAGGATTTCTGCAATGGAGCTTGGAGGGTTCTCATGTACTACATTCTGGGAGCTGTGCACCTATCGAAGACAAATACATCAACTCATCTTTGCTATACTAAGATACATGCCACATAACCTCACTTGATTACAACCAGTGTTGTTATTATCATCATGCCTAAATTCAGCAGCAGAAGCTTACGTTGCAGACACCTGAAGTAGCAGTCTAGAACCCCACTGGTGTCGATGGGAGCTAGTCAATGTAGCTGGTGAAGATCAGGCTGCTAGTCATAAGGCTGGATGTACCCATGGATAAACTAAATGCCAGAAGCTCTATTCACCAGGTCTTCTCCATTGCTAAAGAGAAGATCAGGATGGCATGACTGGATGTTGCCATCAAGACCACCTCCAGCTCCAGAAGCTAGGCCAGGGTTGCTATCAATGTTCTCTCTGTACTCAGTCAAGAGACATAGGCACCTCTGTGGGACAGCACAGCTCAGCTGCTTTAACTGCCCATGTCACACGTGCCTGTATATCGTCCCCTCCCTCTGCTGACCACAAACTTACCTTGTGAATGTGTAGTCAAAATCTTGACCAGAGTTTGCCAGTGTGACAAATGGGCAAAGACAGTCCTGCTTCCATGTCAGGTCTTTATCAAAGTAATTGAGGGGATTTATTTCTGGAAACACTTGCCTAGCATTAATTTTCACATACATGTCTGCATTTCTGAGGTGCTAATAACTTGCTGGCATTGCAACTTATCGAAGCTTGGCACTCATCCTCTCTCTTCTGAAGATGTCTCACTCTGCTTATTCAGGGGTCTTTACCTGTAATGATATGCTGTGCTGCGTGTTTAAAAGGTGCTGCTTAACAAATAGAGCCACATTTATGCTTAGCCAATTGAAGAAAAAAATTTCCCTCTCACAACATTAAGCATAATTTGCCCGATTTTTACCCTGTTGATATGGAAGACCATCCATTTCACCTAGAAAAGACCTAGGAATAAAAACTCTATCTCTTGCTAGAAATAACAGCATTGCTAACAACTATAGTGTTTCAAGATTCTCCATTCCCTGTTCTTTTTGCAGTCCTTTGCAATCCTTATTATATCTGCAAAGGTTGCTAAAATTTCATTTATTTATTCATTTATTTATTATTGTACCATACAAATATCTTATGTTTAGTAGAAAATGCACACAGGAACAGTTGGCCATTTCTTACTATCTGCATGAGCTAGGTGAAAATACAAATAATCAGGTTCCCTCACGATGGGTCAGGCAGCAGGTTTTGTTTGACTGTAATTGCTCCCCTGATTGCCATGCATACAGCCTCAGCAGCAATCTCAGGTTTGCAAAACTATCGTCTTTTACTGCAGTTCACAGAAGTGAAATAAGGGTGTGAACTACCTCTGTCGCTCCAGTTTGCAGACCTTTTTCTGTCTCTCTAACCAACAATAATCCAACCTTACCTTGATCTTAGGTGAGAGATACTTTATTACTCCTAGTAAAAGCCAGAGGACTTAATTGGTTAATTTTTATTGTCTGTTACACCTTTCTGTTCAGTTCTGCCACCACTTTATTCAGAAAATGAACATAGCTTTAATATAGTTCTAAAAAGATAAAGATGGGATGTAAATTATTTAACATTGATTTGTGATGCACCAAATAAGCGTATTTTAAAGATCTTATCACAAGTTATGTTTCCAGTTGGTCAAAGTTTAGCTAAGCCCAATTCCACATATTTATTTGTCCTTCAAAATTAATTGAATACATTGCTAAATATCTATCCTAGGCTACTCATATCTTTCCTATCCATTAAGATGCCAACAGAAAAGTAATTGCAAACCCAAAACAGTGCTTTGTATTTCCTGTCTCACTCTACTTTTACTCTGAGTCAGCAGAAAGAATTTAAAAATAAATCAAAGGCTACCCACTTCCTTGTGGCGAGACACATCACAGTACATTAGAGCCATCTTTCAAACTCTCCTACTAACTGGGATGAGATATTAAAATAAACCAAATTCCAAATTCCAGTCTTAACAAGTCAATAAAAAAGGATATATTGGTATTTTAAAATTATAATTTGTCATGGCTTTCAAATGCACTTTACTAGATGACTTATTTTTAATAAAAGAACAGTTTTTTATGTATGGAGAAATGTTTCCAAATCATATTAAAGTATCTGGACAACAGCTTTTAGTTTGACCTTTTTAAATATCATCACTGCAGAACTGAAACAATACTTCTTCAACTGCTGCCATTTTTTGTTGCTCCTCTTTTTTTTTTTCCCCACGATTCCTGCACCATCACAACTGAGTGAACATTTAACAGGGCACTAGGGAGGGAGAAAAGAGCTGTAGACGTTGTCTCCAAATTATGTGATGAAGAGATGCTGTGCTAATACACAGCCCTCCTCTTTATCTTCCTCTGAAACATGGAGTTGCAATCTAACGTCACACCTGCATTTTTTTCCCCATCAAGGCAGGGGCTATCAAAAGCTCATTGACAGAAGTCATCTGTATGAACCGACAAGAAAAAGCAATGAAAATGTCATACATTTCTGCATTGAAATGTGTCTACAAATTTTGCCCACCTCTGATATGAAGCCAGCACTTGAATAACGCTGCTTTGCAGCCTTAACTATAAAAGCTGCAGCCTGTACAAGTCTGATAACAGCTCCCAGCTAATGCTGAAACATTTTTCAAGCTTGCAAGCAATTTCTTTAAAGAAGGAAATTGATGAGCAGCCATTAGCACCAATAACATTGCCTTCCATCCATCCCATGGCTTGGCGCATGCTGGGGCTGCTAGAGGAGGGATTCCATGTTTCTGGATTGAAAATAAGACTGTGTGCAATCAACAGCATTCCACTGGGATACAAGTCAAACCCTTTACAAGAGCAGTATTCAGCCAGGCTGATTGTTTTTCTCTTAAACCAAAGTTCACTCTATTTTATTAATTCCCTTTGTTCTTAAAGAAAAGTATTTTAAGCTCACAAGAGCCCTGGTCTTCTCTTCTGGAACCCTCTTTCTTGTCCAAATATAAAACTGTCAGACTGAGGCTTTATGGGCTTTCCTCCCACTCCAACTCTCCAGAGACTTGCTAAGACTTTCTTTGCAGCTGAAATTAAACTACCTACCTTGTAGTTTTATATGTAGCTTGTCACCAGCAGTCTAAGTAACGAAGACACCTGCTGGTTGCTCACCACCCAGGCATCAGAGAGATCTCTCCTAGCATCAATTTTAATTAGCTCATTGCGATGCCTTTTGCTTTCTCATCCTCCTTTCATCAGGAAACCTTCACCCATACTCCTTTCAGAATCAGACTCTGTAGATCTTGAATTGTGCTGAGCAGCAGCTGACTCAAAATTGGACCTCTTGCATTCAGAAACTCCACTACTGAAGGCAGAGCAACAGAGCAATTGCCCTCTCTTATGCCCTGCTTATTTCCATGGAGTGTAAGTGGTTCGCACACCTTGTAACTCACCTAAATTCTGTAGAATCTACATTTAAAATATCCGACCTCATTAAAAAGGAAATATTTCAGTCTCTGACACTGAACAGTCAAAATGCATTGCTGGATGAGCAGAAGTGTGAACAGCAGCTATCCATCATAACAATTTTCAGCATGCACCATATGTTTATAACAGCCATTTTCCTAACGGTAGACAAGATGTGGTGTATTTGATCACATGTAGGCCAGTTCCATTCTTTATGGAGAGAAAGAACCTTAGTGGGAAAAGAAACTTCAAGAATATACAAAAAAAGCTATTATCACTGTGATCTAACACAGATACAGCGAAAGGAACAGATGAACCACAGCAAGAGACAACCTGTAAAAGGGTACAGCAATGTGCAGCACCAGCGTTGGCAGTTAAATGCCTGTGAAGCCTTTGTGGCTCATTAACAACAGGGATTTGAACTGTGTAGGGCTTGGGAAGACCATCCTTTGTTTGCTTGTTGCTTTACTGTTCAAGGCTTATATTCTGTGGCACTAGACAGAGTAGGAAGGCCTGTACTGCCAAGGCAACGAGGAGAGATTTCAAGCACTGAGACCTGGCTACCCACACCTAACGTAATTATTTTAGTCTATTACAGCTAGCTTTGCTAGGATAAACCTTTTCGAAGGAGGCTATTTGTAGCCTGCAGCAGCCTGTGCTTTTTAGCAACTGCTCACCTCCAGGCCTGGGCTCATACCCTCTTCAGAGACCTTTCCTGAAGGTGTTTCCCAAAATGGTCTCTGGCCCTGCCTGGGACAAGCAAGGAATATGTCCTTAATGTGCAGCTCCAGGAAGGCTCTCTGGAGGTAGAGGGCCTTATTTCTTGGCTCTTATTGAACAACACAGGCTGTCAAATAAAAACAACATTACCAAGAAGAATAGGTCAGTTAAAACCCATTCCAGAGACAGAGGATTGAGGAATGCAAAAAACACAAACAGGGCAAACTTGAACACTTCACTGTGCATCTGCAAGCAACGAGTGCCAGGGAAAGGAAAGAAAAGCACTTAGGAGCGGCTTTATATAGCTGCTTCGGGCATTTACGAGTTTCCAGTTACCTCAGTTAGAGATGGAGAAATATGAACATGCATTACATTTTTGAGGAGTGCAGCACTCCCTATAAAAATAAAATTTACAAGTACAGTGTGCAGAGTGGGAAAAAAGGAGAGAGCAGAGAGGGCTTTGTGTGTGACCTGAAGCTGGAGAGCCAGTCATGATGTTTCTGTTAGCTGACAGGAAAGCAGATCTTCCCCTGGTTCTGGTGCAAAATGTTCATGCAACAGCTGCATGTTACAGGGATCTGTTGGCTACGTTGCTAACAAGATTTATTTCCTGTCTGCAGAAGCAATTGTATTGGCTCAGTGGATGGGACAAAAACTGCAATATGTACACCTGGAGATGGGCTGGTGGGAAGCTCTTTAACTGGCTCTGTGGCTGTAGATCTACCCTGAGAGAGAGATAAAATGGAAAGACAGGCTGTATCAGTCCCTAAGAGACCTGCTGAAAAGCATTTCAAATTTGCCACATGAAGGAACTCATTCCCGTCTTCCATTTCTGAAGCTGTAATAGAGATGGGAATTGGAGCCTGTTTTCCCCAAGCCTCATGCCAGTGACCTGCTTAGAAGAGGAAAAGATTTCTCACAGAGGTGAAAGGCAGAGAGGCTGCAGTCAGTAAAGTAGAAGGCCCACCTTCCCCTAAACCTTCAGGCTCGTAGGATTTGATAAATATTCTTTTCCAACTACTTTCCCCCCCCTCCGAGGTTCTAAAAAGCAAAAATGAGTGCTCAAAATAAAAAGGAGAAAAACAGAATAGAGAAGTAATAAACAGAAAGAATTATTTTTATCTCATAAAACTAACACAAAACAACCCCTCTGTTTAGCAAAAATCCTAGAAGAGGAAACATTTTGCAAATTATATCAATGAGGGACTTTTGCTATGAGGCTGTTTCAGTGAAGGAAGGACTTCAGCTATTCTACCTTAGAGAACTAAGAGGTGGCTTGAAACTTCCCAGACCAAACACAATTCACTGAATGGGTAGAAGTGCACAAAACAAAGCTGTTGAGCAGAAATGCCCAGCCATTTGCTTAGAAAAACTCAGATGTGTCCAGGCTTGATGGTCAGGCAGCTGTCAATTTGGAGCTGAGGTCACCTTTTTCCAGATACACATCTCCTCCACCCTCACACTAGAGGGAGGTGGTGTCACCTCAGGGGGTATGACTGTACCTGTACCCACTCCATTGCCTGTTTCTGTAAAAAACAGGGTTAACAAAAAACTAAATCAAAAGCAAAGCAAACAAAAAAAAAGGATATATTATTTTTAGATAATTTTCTTGAACCACTTCCTTTTGGCAGGTGAGGTGTTCATTCACACCTGGCAGGAGATTGCAACTTCTGTGGTGGAACAAGAAGGAGCAGCAGAAGGTAGTAACACCTTAACCTCAGCCAATCTCCAGTAGCAAGTGGTCCTTCCTCAACGTGGTGCTGACCCTAATGGGAAATTACCTTTTGTTTTTGACCTGGATATTAATATACCATGTAAAAGACAGCTTGCTTCTTCCTTTGGTCTGTGCTAAAAACAATTGATCCTATTGGGTTCAGTCTGATCCTTACATCAGACTTACACATTAACCCGCCTCCCTCTCCCAAGGACAGTTTAACCTTATAAAGGATCATGATAAATCACCACAATAATAACGCCATCCTTCTTGCCACCTTTGAGTAACTGGACCTTTCTCTGAGCCTTCCTTTGCCACCCAGTTATCTCCAACTCCTCTAAGGCCTTTTAATTTGGGAAAAGAACTTCTAAGAGAGTATTAAGAGTTTCACTGTTATTCCAGTCCATTAAATCCTCTCAATAGCTGCTTTTTGAGGACTATCTCATTATCTACCTTGATCAAGTACCTAGGAGGCCAAGCCATGTCTTAGGTGCTGTACAGAAACAGAAGCAAATTCCACCTCCCGCATCAGCTAATCCAGTGCAAACAAGAGATATCAGATGGACATAGATGGACAACAGGGACTATAGAAATAACAAGAGGTTGTTGGTCAGCATGACAGTGAGTAGCAGACCTCTAGTAATCAAAGCACCAGATTCATTGGCAGAAGGGAGTATATTCCTATTTTTCAACCTATCAGCCATATAAGTCACTTATCATATTCCAGACCCTGATCTTAACTTACGAGACATATTAATTCCAAGCTGCAACATTCTGTTCCATATTAGTCACTGCTCCCAGAATTTTTTGTCATACTAATTAAGCCCTGAGATTCTTAAATTCTGTAAGCCATGCACTGCATTTATATTACAGGACATCAGATTTTAATTGAGCAGCTAGCTCATTATTGCTCATGCTCAGACTATGGGATAATTAGTTATAACTGCTTGCCTCAGGTGATTTCTGAGCTAGGAGGCAGCAGGAGGAGAACTGCCATGCATAGCTGATGGCATTGCCTCAGCATAACGGCATTTAGGAGAGGCTGTCATAAGGAGAAGCTTGAGCCTCTAGGACAGAAAGTAAAAGGAAAATTCAAGGAAAGAGTGCCAGGGGTCTGAAAGTCTTATTTTCTCCTAGTAGTAGAAATAATTAAGCTCACACTTTTGTTGGCAGAGCACTAGACAGTAGATCAGTCAACATTTCTCCCAAGCAATGTTATATGATTCATGAAGCAGAAGAAACATCATCTCACAGACAAAAATCAGACATATATATCTTCTCAGTCTTGGATGTACTTGCTGAGCTGTTATACGGTCCTGTCTTCCTCTGCAGTCTAGAAATGAGCAAATCCCAACTGCCAACAACTGATTCTACCCTTTCTGGGTTTTTTCATGTTTCAAAAACTCAGTCTGAGGTCACAGGGAAGATATCCCTAAGACATCTCTTATTCTCAAGGATGTTGCCATTGGATCATTTTCTATGGTAATTACCAGCAAATGCAAATTCCAGCCCCGCAATGAACTGTTTTGTGACCTACGTGAAGATGAGTCACCAGATGAAAACATATCTAGATATTTATCACTATAGTATCAGAACTCCTTGTGACTACTGCTCACACTTTATCCTCCTTCTCAGAAGGTTTTGACATGTTATACATTATTTTAAAGGGAGATGTGGATAGGAGTTGGGATGGGACACTAGGTTACAGGATTTAGGTACAGAATAAGTGACATTAGGAAATGAATTCTTACTTCCTTGTGTCCTGGAGGAGGGCCTTACTCTCTAAAGCAGTATTTTCTCAACTTTGAACTCCTTATTCAGACTGAAAAAAACAATCATCTACAGCTCTCCCCACATCCTGTTCCATATCTTTTAATAACAACGTTATATGTTGATGGTAATAGAGATAAGGATGCATCATTTCTGTGTGTTCTGACTAACAGTACTTGAAAGAGGACTGGAGGAGTGGGAGAAAAATATTTTCTTTACTTTAGACTGTAGTGGGATTTTCAGTGCCCTGCTGTCAGTTCCTTCACATTGTTTCTCATAATACCCATAGGAGACATTCATCCGTGAAACCATACACAAGACCATCCCTACCTACCTTGAAATGCTGATTCTTTCAGGGTGTCCCTTCCTAAATCCAACCACCCCAAGGCTGGTCCCTTCACCCTATCATACTCTAATATTCTATATCCACACTGCTGGGGTTTAACTTTGGCCAGCATTCACAGATTCTCATGCAGGGGTGTTAGACTATGAGGGTGTTTTGTGGATTTTCAGTTCAAAGGGCCCAAAGTAATGTGAGAGTCATGAGACTGTGAGCATCAAGAGTGTTGTATTGTCCCAGAGCAAGGCTGAGAGGATATGGGAGGTCTCAGGGTTTGACGAAACACAAGTTCAAAGGGAGCAAAACCTTGTGTGGTCTCATGTACGCTTCTCAAGAGTAGTCATTCTTGGAGTGAACTACCCCACAACTAGCTTTCCACTCAGACATAGCTAGTCAGTTCTCTGCAGAGGAAAGTCTATAAGCCAGCTAGGAAGGTCTATAAAGTGGCTAACATACTGCCATGATCGGGGACTAAGGCTTGAAAAAAAACATAGCTAACACATTTGGCACTACTGATGCCCTGGGACACCCTTAGATCCTTAGATGCTTTACGCAAGTAGAGCAATAAAAAAATAAATTCCAGCACAGAGGTGAGACATTGTACCCTGGGGAGTTAACGCAGAATAAAGCCATGGTTTTAATCATGCCTGATATTGATGTAATAAGCTTAAATCATGCTCTGTAATCCTGGATCTAAGCTGGTTCCCAGTTTAAAAATCACAGTTAAATATATTCACTTTCAAACAATATTTTCATCTCTGTCACCAAGAAGAGCATTGCTTTTCAGATAGTAAGTAATAGCATTAAATAAACTTAGGAAACCTCTAAAAGAAAAACCTTTGAGGTGGTTCTTTATTTGTCTGGAAATAATTTGTGTTCAGCAGATCACAGGGCCGATAGCCCTGCCTGACCTATCTTCTGTCTGATTAAATAGGACAGCACCTTCCATTGAAGGTAAAATAACACCTCTAGGCCACCTTTTTATCCACATCACAATCTGTTGTGAGGTGTGAAGCCCTCCAAGATTGCCACCACACAGAGTGACAGTTTGGGAATAAAGTCATTTAAGATTTCAACAACTCAAATACTTGTTTAGTTGAGAGACATTTCTCAGAGCTAGAAGTAGTATCACTAAGAGATTCTTAATTTCTCTTGGATCCTAGAAAAATCATTCCTGGAACAACAAAAGGCGTCCAGTGTGCATCAGGTAAAACTGACCTGAGAAAATTATTATAAGAGCTGAACTTTCATCCAGTTACTTTAAATTATTTCTCACTTTTAATACAATTACATCTATTGTTCCAAATCAAACTGAGGCTGTAGATTGTAGTCTAAAATAAATAGCTAACTGTAAAAAATAGCACAGACTGTAAACAGTGGGCAAAATGGTGGACAATAGTAAATAAGACAGAGTAAGCAAATGGGCATAAAAATGTGGATATCCCAGGTGTAGGCACTGCTCAAAGCCAATCAGCAGCAGTAATCATGGCTAACAGAAACAGAATTACTTTGGAATTACTGAAACAGAGAAAGATGATTGACTGGTGTTATGTACTTTGTCTCTGATTGCTTTGCCTACTACTAGCAAGAAAACCATTATTAAAAATTAACCATTTGTACAAGTGATAGACAATCAGCAACACTAAAAACCAAGTTCCCATACCCTCAGTCCTCTCAAAATCCCATCAAAACAGATGTTATCTACAGCATTGCCTAAAAGGGCGGCAATTTCTGTCTATTTCAAACAAATACGAGTTATCCAATTTACTGAAATCAATCTGCATGTGCAGATTAATTTGGGGCTGTAGATCTGTGAGTGCACCTCAGTTTCCTCAGTAAGAAAACAAAATGAAACCATGTCAGGAATATAGACCAGCTGTAAGAAAAGAAAAGCCAGCTGACAGCTGTACAAACAGCCCTTCAGGGCTATCACATTTACCAAATTTAAAAGGCTGGCACTGACAGAGGTGTGAGAAGAAATCTCTTTTTATGAAAGCACAATCCAGAAACCTCTATGAAGTTAAAAAATGGAAGACAGCATTGGTCAAGCCTGATTTCTTACTTCTTTGGAAAACATCTTGAGGCTTCCTAGGCTGGAGCTTGATGTTTGAAATGGCAACTTTCAAAATACTATATGTTTATAATTTAGCATCAAACAAGAAATTTGACATCAACTAATTGCTGAGTTTAGCACAGCTCCTTGACTTTTGGTCTGCCATTTGATTCACCTTTTAGAAAATCAGCACAGTAAAGAGTTTTCCTGCTTTTCTAGGGTAAGTTTATTACCCTTACCAAAGACTCCTTGTTCTCAGCCACCACACACATATAAACCAATAACTCTCCTTGCTCTCCATTTTCGGGAATACCCTCACTCTCCTTCCTCCTTTGCCTGCCAGCAGTGTTCTGTGTTTCTTTCCTTCTTTCCATACTGGAGACTCTGTGGAGAATGATCTATCCCATTAAAGTGTCTTTAAGCAGGTTGAATGTAATTACCTGAACTGGAATGTATCCAGGACTCTGGATTTAACAACCATTAAAAATCTTGTTAAACATTTGTCATACCTTCTTAAATCGCCACACACAGCTACAGCTTGACATCTGAAAGATGGTAGTTCAGAACAGCACTGCTCTTGCACTGGTGTAATTGCTTCTCAAACAGTGAAGAAGTAAATGTCCCAGTCATGGGAACAATGTGATGGATGGAACATAAATAGACTTTGCAATTCTCATATACTTTGAACCCAAACATCTAAAGAATGGCTAAACTAAGCTTTGGCAAACCTTTGATTTTGCTAAGTAGCTGTTTGTTTCGGCACAGGAAGACCAGGAATGTGACTTGTCAAAAGTCACAGAACAAATTTAGAGCAGAGCAGGGAATAAAAATGTCCCTCAGAGAGCTCACCTCTCCTGCACAGGGATCTCTCCTCACCAGGGTCTCCATGCCCTAGGATCTACAAGCATTTTAAACACAGAAATAAGCTGGTAAGGAGCTCCATGGTCCAGTCTTAAACCAAGGTGTGTATGCAAGATTCGTATGTGAAAGACACAACTCCTGAATCAATGAATTATGGTAAAGACACCCACAGCAAGGAAAACTTAAAAGAAATAATTGTCAAAATCTCTGACTTCACGCACCCACCCCTCACCTCCTGCCACATTTGGGTGTCTTTTTTTAAAAATCTCTGACACCAGGTCTATCAGGGCACTTTCCACGAGTGAAGAATACAGAATCAAGCTGCTCATGGGATAAATGGTGCAAGCATGGTAGGGCATTGATGGTGGATTGCTATAGCATAAGCTCTGACTGCCTGTTATATTACGGCAATGGAGAGAGTCCAAGCTGACCTTTCAATATAGTGTTACATGAGCATATTTGAAGAGGATAAGCTGTTAGGGAAGAGCTGTTTGTTGTGGAAATGCTGACATATAACTGGTTTTGTTTGTAGAGTAACTTGCAGATGACCCCACCATCTCTTCCTCCACAGCTGGTGCAACACATGCTGCAAAGGGAATCAACCTGCTATTTTTAGACTGCAAGCTATTCAATTAAGGTACTTACAAATGGTTTCATGACTGTAGCTCATTGCTAGCAGACAGTTTCTGCTTTATAGACTCATTTTTAATACGCATTTATATTAAAATGAGATGTTGTAGCATGATCTAGTTTTCATTACAGGTTCAGGTTTTATAAGGAAGTGTATAATAAATCCCCAGTTAAACCTCATAGCTACTTAGGCCATGCACCAAGTGCTCAGGGGGAAAGCAATGCACTGTAGACAAATAAAAGAAAGTTACTTTATTCTAAGAAAGCAACTTATCTCTGGACTTGGATTCTCTATGTTCTGAGGCTTTGATAAGCATTCCTGAATGTAGCACTCACAACTGATTCTTCAAATACTTGGTGCCAGTGATATTTGCTTATACAACTGTATTTGTTAATCCTCTGAAGTCTTGTATAAAGGAATTCTTGATTACTCTTAGCCACAAGGAGCTTGTGACCTTCTTCAAGACTGGCTGCCTTCACCATCTGGCTGAAAGAAATTAGGTTAAGTGAAAGTCATACTCCCTTCATCGTTTGTCTGTTTACCTGCTTAACCTTGAAAAAGCCCATGTTTCCTTTAGGAAAGAGAGAACCACTAACTCAGCTTTGTTGCTTAAAGCATGTTGGACCCTTGATTTACTTCTGAGCCTATTAAAGGTCAAGCGCATATGTTCATTGTTGCACACTCTCTAAAAGGAAATTTTGTAGGGAAGGCACAGTGATCTTTACTTTCTCTGAAAAAAAAACCTGATAGCTTCTTGAGCAAAAATAATCAATCGCTCAAACAAACAAGCAAACACAAATGCCAAATGAAGAATGGAGTATGGCAAAGAGGTGAAAAACAAAGATCTGTTTTAGGGAAGTACTAGGAAGATGAGTTCAGCTTAGGTAAACAAAAAATGAGATTTGCAGAACAGAAGTATGAAGAGAAGACGACTCTAAGATGAGAAAGAAGGTTCAAATACTGTCTGCTCTATAAGCTATAAAGAGAGCTTTAAAAGTTAGCATTTCCCATACTTCTGCAGAAATTCATTTCACTTAATCATCCCAAACTAGGCATCTACTCTAAGATAATTGTGCTCCACTTATAGCCAGTTGAAAGACAGGGTCATTCATCCCAAGCTAAAAGGAAAGTAAAACATATCACCTTCTGTAAATCAGTCTCAATTACCTACTGAGGGAGTCTTGACAAGTATGTCAGATACAAGTGTCTGCACCATAGACAACTAAAGTGAGCCAAGATCAGCCCACTCTCATTTAACAAACATAGTCTGGCAGCTAGTGGATACCTTACCAAAAAAAAGTGCTGTTAGCAAGAGACCAAGGTGAGCCTGATGCTCTGGGAGAGAAAGAACTAATGTAGAGACTGGTTTGTGCAACAGCTGGGTTCAACTGGTTAGTTGGTTCTCAGTGATCCCATAGAAGAACTCTACATTGACCGTGATTTGTAGTCAGATATATGAAATGCAGCTATTTATAGTCTATCATTGTCATTTTGCATCAGGGAGGATTGGCCTGGTGAACTTGAAAGCCACGAGGGGCGCAATTTTTAGTTTTATCCTGTTTTAATTTAATCAAAGTCAGTATTAAATTAATTTTAATGAAGTCCCTGATTACAGTGGGAACAGAAGTAGATGAACACTAAGCATTTCTGGATATCTTATATACCCTTATAGAATTATTTGGAAAATTCATGGATAATTTTAAAATCAGATGACCATCTGTACCTTTTCTCCTCATTTAGTCACAACAAAAATGATTGTATTCAATCCTGTCAGTGTTGCACTTCAAACTGAAACTACCTCTGACAAACTTTTGCCCAAAAGTCAACACTGTTCTAAGAAAGGTCTATATATAAGCAAAATTGGTGAGAATGGAGGTGAAAACA
>JAAGAY010147969.1:0-13629 GCA_011801015.1 Ardeotis arabs
TTTTCCCCTCCTTTGCTTTTTAAAGTTACTTGCCCTTTTGATGGGTGTTCCCAGTTAGGGGCACACCAGACCTCCAGCTCTGGAGAAGATGTTCTAGTCTACTCAACACCTCTTGGTGGGGATTTCTTGCTCGTGATCAGTAGCTGCG
This sequence comes from Ardeotis arabs, assembly GCA_011801015.1. Taxonomy (NCBI): domain Eukaryota; kingdom Metazoa; phylum Chordata; class Aves; order Otidiformes; family Otididae; genus Ardeotis; species Ardeotis arabs. The sequence continues at coordinate 149 of JAAGAY010147969.1, forward strand.
GCAGTGGGGATGGAGACTGCCATCTTGGCACCCGGTAGTACCCACCCCATGTTTACCTGGGGACTGGAGCACTGAAGAAGCAGGCTGGGGAAGTGTCCCTGCCCAGGCTCTGTTGTGTTGCATCCTCCATCCCTCCTGCTGAAAGCAGATAAGGAGTAAGAGCACACATCAGAGGAGAGAGGAAAATACAGGTTCTGACTCTCCTCTCCTGGGTAAATAGATACAACACAGAGATGAGCTGCTTACAAGGAGAACAACAATCTTCCTTGGTTGGACGGGTCTCTGCCAAATCTGGATACACTGGATTCTACTTCATGGTTTGCTTTATGTTCATCTTCCCTCTCTACTCCTTGAGTGTATGAGAGCCTTTGGTCTCCAAATTTAATTCTGGTGACCTTTTCCTTCTAGGCTGTAATACAGTCCCTGGTTACAAAGGGAGATCTTGACCTGCTTACTAACTAGTTGGAGGCTCAGCTGTGTCTTGAAGTTACTTCAGGAGAAACCTGTAGCACAGCAATCAAGTGCACAGGCAGTTCAGCAGCCTGAGCTGCTGTAGGAAAGCATTGGCGGGACAGAAGTTTTTCTTTCATTGTACAAAGGCCCAGACCTGTTGCAATACTCTTGTGTGTCCTGTTTGTGGCTTTACACCAGCTCTGCAGTGTTTTCTGCACTCTCACAACAGCTCAAGCTCCCATGGGCTGAGAAGTTCTGATTTACTCATGACACCAGTATTTGTCAGCAAGAGATGTGGGTGATTCAAAGGCAGCTGCCTTTGTTTCTGCTGTTCACTGGGTGTCTGTGTGAGAGGAACACTTCTTGATTTCTCCTCAAATGGTGCTCAGAACTAGTCAAGTGTTATTTTCTACAAATTGCTCCTCCTACCCTGCCAACCCAAGATCTTTCTTTTATAATGGAGTTAGCTTTGGGTGCTTTTCCCATGCACTTTTCTTTAGATTCAGCATAATATGTTGTTTTAAGATCTACTAATAAATTTTCTAGAGCGGTGCTTAATTTCCAGGACTACACTTAATGAGATGCCACAGGAATGAATTAGTCTGAGGGATGGTAACCTGGAAGTGAGGGGTAGGAGTGAATGAACACAGGCTTCGATGGGCATCCAAGAGACAACCTTGTAAAGAACTGAAGGTCATGCAGGAGTGGTTACTTAACTTCTTAATGAAACGGAGGAGAAAATGCTTGCTATTTGCCTTGGTAAAGTTTGCTTTCAACCCCTGGGAGCTGGTGCTTATTCACAGGTGTTATAATGACAGTAACACAGCCTAATGCTAATGGTTGCAAAGATGACCAAAGCTTTGGAGCACTGGTTCACCAGGGAACCCACTCCACCTTCTTAGTAGAAGCAGCCTGTGCACCTGAATAGGTAGAAAGGGAAAATGAAAAAATGTATGGATACAGGGGATGTTAACAATCCTTGGAGGGAATTTATGATGGGGGACAATACAGATGTTGAAGGGAGAGATTTATTAAAATTGAATAAAGTGTCTGCTTTGACTAAAATATTGCTTAAAGAAAATGACACCTTGTAAAAAAATTTCTTTAGTGCTGGCCTAAACTTAAGAGGGTGAAAATGACTGTTCAGTAGGGCAGAGTATGTTAGGAACCCAGAGGGAGTTTAGGAGTTGGTTCACTTGCCAGTGGGTGGTGCAGCCTGATGGGCTGTGGGGTAGGGGCACTGTTGATTTTGATTTCTCGCTCTCTATTTTTTTTCTTTTTCTTTTTTTTTTTCTTTTCTTTTAGCACCTGTCTGAACTTTCCCTTATGGTTTATCCCTGCCTGGGCAGAAGACAGGATGAGACAATGTGAGAGGTCTGATTAGAAGAGGAGGAAGGATGAATATCGTGTTCCTTGGAGAGGGGGGCTTGGAGGCAGAGCACTCGGGTGTACATGCAATGTTGCCTTGAAATATCTCTCTTGTAGTAGTGTATAACCATATTTGCCCTCTCTCAAAATCACTCTGTGCCTGTTTTATGTTGTAGGCACCTTGGTCCTTATCTAATGTTTTATCACCTTGATAGCTCTTGCCTTACAAAGTATCTCTGCTTCTATCTCTCTAATCTCTTCACGTCACCTCCCCAGGGTTTTCTCTCCTTTCTCTCTTACTGCTCTCAGTGACTCCTTTACCTGTTTGTGTGGGTTTTTTTTGTTTTTCTTTGTTGGTTTTTTTTTTTTCACCTCTCACAGATGCATTGCAACCTCAGTTGACATTTCCACTTTCCCTTGCAGCAGCAGTGAGAAAACACCATGTGGTGGATACAGGAAAGGGATGCAATATATACAGGCTGTGGCTGTGGTGCCCTGGGGAGCTGGAGATCTGGTGTCCACTGGATTGGCAACTGACCCCTTCAAGCTCCCTCAGTAACCTGAGTCAGCTCTGATGGTTGGTGGCATAGACAAACCAGCCATGAAAGCCTTGCTCTATGCTCATGCAAGGAAGGCATTTTTGGAGGTCAGCAGCTGCCCACAATGTGGCAGGTGATGCCCAGAGATGTTGCAGTGGGGAGCCTCTCACCCCTGCACTGGCATCTCCTCTCCTCCAGGTCCTGCTGCACAAGGGTAGTCCGAGTGGCAGCCAAGGGATGGGGAAGCACAGTGTGTCAAAGGAAGAGAGAGCAGAAGTTAAGGCAGCCTGGAATAAGCAGGGGTTGAAAGCTTGCCAGGGCCTGGGGATGGATCTGTATACCCAATGTGGAGTGACAGGGGGCTGGCCAGGAGAATGTGAATCTGGCAGGAGGACAGCTGATGGTGCTGCTCTGCAGGATGGTTTTCCATCCACCTTCAGCAGCATTGGCCTGTCTGAGCAACCAGCCTCACCTAAAGGACAGGGAGTAGCTGGAGAACCCCAAATGTCTGCAGCCTGTGCAGACCTGTGGGACCCCTTCTGCCTGAGCATCACCAGGAGAGCTGCTAACAACACCTGTTTGTATAGAAAAGAAGTTTTGGTCAGCTGCAAACCACGTTGTTGAACACCTGTGGGCCCATTAGTGTGGGTGTCCTCAACACCTTGGCATTGCAATGGCTCGTGAGCACAGTGCTGGTAGACCCAATTCACTTCAGAGAGTGCCTGCTCCCCTGGGAGTGGGTTTATTTGGCTGAGTGTTGATGTCTCAGATTCAGACAGGCCTGTCACAGAAGGTGAGATGTGGAGGCGAGCTGCCTAGAAGACGAGTCTCTTCTCTAAGTGAGCTGTCTGGTTGCTGATGTCCAAGGCAGGTGGGGTGAATGGCCCATGGAGGTGTCTCTCCTCCATCAATGACTGGAAAGGGAGCCTGATCTACTAGCTTGAAACTGCATTCCTGCCTTCCCACAGGCTCCTTGCCTGCTGGCTGAAGTGATGCGAGGGGAATCTGAATCTGGATGTGCATGTGGGAGGTATCTGTCACTACCTGTGCTGAACATGTACTGTTTGGTTGTCCTCTACGCAGCAGGCAGCTCTGCTCTTGTGGACTGCTAATGGCAATACTGCACCAGCTCTCTGTGCACATGGGTAATGGCACCTCATCCCTGGATGGTGCTCTTATCAGGGATGAGACTGGCATTTTGAGTGCTGCAGTCAGGTGCTTTGTTCCCTGGCACTGGTTCCCAGTAGGTGATGGGGCTGTCAGTGGAGCATCGTGTGTGTATGAACGTGCGGCTGCTCCTCAGGGATGTGAGGAACTCTCTCTGACTCCTGCGCTCTTCCTGCCACTGCCTTTTCTCTGCCTTCGCTCCCCAGATTCTCTCTATCTTTGCCTTGGCAGGAAGAGGTGTCCCAGTGTGCTCAAGGCTTGAAAAAATGTGAGCAAAATTGGATATGTTTCAGCTTTTTTGTACATGTTTCAATTTTTCCTTGCAGTTTATGGTGCTAGACGCACTGGATCTTATTACATAAAGATGTTGTTTCTTGTCATTAATCCAAGGCATGGTGGCTGGTCTTGGCACTTTCCTTCTAATTTGCTGTTCTCCTTGGTGAATAGCTATCGGATGGCACATGCAGATTCATTCTACTTTAACCCTATTGATAGCATTTGCACCTTAACCTTTCGGTCAAGGGAAGCATCCTCTCCTGTTTTGTGGTTTGTTTTTTTTTTTTTTTCCTACTGATTTTATTAATGATATAAAAAAAAAGTCTGGTGGAAGCAATGGTAGCCCAGCAAAACCTGGGCTTCTCTTCCTGGGGAGCAGTGAGACTTTCCAGGTTTGCTCATTCAACTTGGGCAAGAGTCACAGTGCTAAATTCTGGGGGCCCTGGAATTGGACATTGGACCTATGGACTCGGTTTTGTCTGGAAATACCACTTAATGTGTGAGAATAGTTTTCCACAGCAAGAAAACGTGCAAGGCCAGGTTGGATGAGGCTCTGAGCAACCTGATCTAGTCAAAGATGTCCCTGCTCCTTGCAGGGGGCCTGGACTAGATGACCTTTGAAGGTACCTTCCAACCCTAACCATTCTGTGATTCTGTAAAACAATTTTTAGTGCTCAGCTGTTTATTCTTCTGCAAATATTACTAGAATATGTCAGTATTAATGTTTCAGCACTTCTCCCTTTTTGCCTAGGTCAGGATGCAGAAAGCATCATTGTTACAGCTTTTCTATGCACAAGCATGGTCTTTCAGTCAGCGACCTGGCTAGTGGATGAGCTGTCCCACAGTGGAAGCATAAGGCTGAAATAATCCAACTTCTCCCCTGGCTTCCCTCTGAGGTTAACCTTAGGCATGTTGCTGGACTCCTCTGTACTTCTTGCTCATCTGAAAATAAGAATAATTGTGCTCCACCACATGTTGTAATGGCTAATTAAGGCCTCCTTGAGTAATTGAAGAATCTTGGATGAAGGGGAGGATGGAAACATAAACAACTGTTGCAAAACCAAGTGCTCTGCAGTTCAAAAGTGCAGAACTGAGTTGGCCAGTGCCGCCTCTTATGTGTTCACAGACCATATTTTTTCTCATCGGTCTCTGGCCTCTATCAGGTGCCCGAAGGATGGTGCTCACTTAATGAGCAGCCAGATTACACTTTGTTTTCCTGTGTTTGTTCAATGCGTGGCTCTAGGCCTTATTGACAACACACTGTTTAAGTTCTGCTCTGAAGACAGGATTATTGATTTTCTCATAGTCCTTTTTTTTTTTTTTTCATATCACAGTAGTATCTGAGTACTCATCATTATAGAACCCAAGTGCTTCACAAACATTAATTTATCTTTACAACACCCTTGGGAGGAAAGGGCTGCTCTTGGCTCCCTGCTTATGGAGAGGGGATGGCAGTGGGCACAGACTGAAATCGGAAGCATCCAGTAATTTTGAAATCCTAATTAGAGATACCTGGGACTAGTATTTTTCAGAACCTGCAGAGTGTAGCATTTCCTGTGTTCAAAGTGCGGAGACTTCATGTGCAGAAGTGAACTGTCAGTCATCCCTCAAGCTGGACTTGGGATTTCTGGTCTGCAGTGCATAACGAAAATAACAGAATTAGCAACCACTTTCTTAAAGTGACTTATTTTTTTCCCAGAGATCAGAGCCTCAGGACAGATGCTGTCTGTGCTCAGCTCTCTTCTGACCCCATGGTGACAGCAACAACCTCTGGAAGAAAGCCCACCACTGCAATGGGTTACCAGATGGTGCAATTGCACCATGCTCTCAGGAGATAATAGGATGTGCTGGGTAGGCTAGTCCATGTGTGCTGGTACAGGAGAGGGACCACATGGAAAACTTCCTAATTGTACTACTTTTCCCACAAAAATTATGGAGTAGGGAAATCCAAATACCTTAGGCCCAGGTTTCTAGAGTAGATGGCTTGCTCTACAGTCAAAGTTAGAAAAGAAGGTCTTCCCAAGATGCCCTTCACATGGTAGTAAAGGCTGTTCCCAGAGAAGTAAGGACAGAGGATGGTGTGGGGGTTGGGACGCAGGTCCTCATACTTCACACCACATTAGGATGGTGCTGATGTTTAATGTATGGTGTATGTTCCCTCAGCTTGCAGTGTTGTGAGACCCTTGGCTGTGCAGCTCTTGCTGAATTTCAGTGGGACTGGGAGCTGCAGCCTCCTCAGGGACAGCTGATCAATGGGATCTTGCCTTGGCACCTGGTGGGAGCATCCATCAATTATTTGGTTTGGAGCCAAACACCTGTGTCAAACTCTTGCCAGTTTTGCAAGCAGGGAAATGGGAGCCCTGCATTTCCCATACAGGGAATATTTGGGAAATATGAGAATATTCCCATATGGGAAATATGGTTCCCCTGAGGGAACCTCATTTTGGTCTGTCTTCCTGTTTGAACTTTTGTTTGCTTTGTCTTGAGTATTTCAGGTAGATATTAGCTATTTACTCTTTTGTACATTTGTATTTTTTTCTTCTCCAGAGAACTTCTCATTGCAACTGTCTTTCAACAGAAAATTATTTTTACAATTTCATGGAAGCTTTGACATGGAAAACATCTCACTTTGACAGAAAAGGATTATTTGGGGCAACAAGTGTAATGCCAGAGGGCCTGCGATGCTTCCTCTAAGCCCTGAGTATCCAAGTTCTGCAGTACATTTTGGCTCATTATAACAGAGGAGGTCAGCTGCAGGGTGTGACATCAGCCAGGTACCTTTTCTCATGATGTGTTATAGCTGACTGGGTGTCAGGATTTGCTGCTCTGCTTTACAGGGGTGTGAAGAGGGAGCCCAATGCAGAGAGAAAACTTTGAATGCTGAGCAAGTGGCAAAGAGCCTCACAGAGCATAATTTTGGAATCCAAGCAATTAATCTCTCTTTTTTTTTTTTTTTGGCTGTAATAAATATTTTGATTTAACACCAAAAAGTACAGATTTTTCTCTGAGGAGGTGAGGAAGAACTTTTCTGACCTGCTGCGCTCTGCATACGTAATTGTGTCACTGTTGTAGGGCTAGCAGTTTTACTTTTTGACTTCCAGCTGTCATTGTTTGATCTCAGCCATACTGGTTGATTGTCTAAATGATGGTTTTATATGTCATAGTAAAATCTGGGTTTATTTTGCCTCTCTCCCAGCTGTATTTGCAAGTCTGGTGTTTGCTTGGATTTGGATAACTGATGTCTTGTGGGTGGGAAAAAAAAGTCCTTGTTTGTCTACTTGTTGGCATCTGTGATAGGAAATCTAATCCTGGTGTGTTTCTAGGATCCAGCAGATAGAGGTAGCTCTCTATTGTCAATTTTAACTCCTTTTTAAATGTACATATTTACTGTCCATTGGGATGTCTAGTTCTCTGTGTGCATCTTGATGAGTTGGTAAAAGGATGAAACTTGTGTGTTTTAATGAAATTCTAAAATTTCCCAGCTGGGAATTGGACTCCTGTGTTTCTGTTTGTGGCAATCTTGTCTGCTGTTTGAGCTTTTTTCCCCATTGCAAAATTAAATAACTTTTATTACCTGCATTTTTCCAAGGCAAAAGTCACTGCTATGCATTTGAGCAAGTCTTTTCTTTCTAGGTGTTGCTAGAGCAATCTGTCTTGGTCCATTTAACAGAACATTCCCTCACTGATTTCTTCCCTCGATGGCCAACGCCATTCCAATTTGCTTCTGCTGCAAGCCATCTTTGTGAAACTGCTAATTGTAGTTTATGTGAAATTAGGGGTGTCTGTCATTCAACTTGAAATGCTGCACACTTGGATGTGGAGAGACAGCTGCTTTGCCAAGGCAATGACTGTGCCGTTGTTCGGAGGTAGGTGCAAATTCTGCCTGCCTGCGCTCTGATCCGGCCCGGTATGAGCGAAGCCAAAGCCATGCGGTTACCTGTAGCATGGAAATAAAGCAATAAATCATGTTGAGGGCACGGCATGTTACGCCGGGTGCAGTGCTGCGCTGGTGAGGTCATGGCTTCCCGCTGGTTCTGAGCACAAGCGTGGTGCATGTGTTGCTTGCTGGACACTGTGTGGACATTTTTTGTGTGAAACAACTCAGAGCTGAGCAAGAACAAGGCCAGGACAGGTTTCGGTCCTCCCAAAGCTGTGAAAACACGCTTGTACAAGTGTGCCCACCTGGAGAAAAGTGTAATGCACTCAGGTTGCTCCGCGCAGGGGATGCTGCCTTAAAAAACAAACACCTTATGCTTGGGAGAGTGCAGGTGCCATTCTTGTTCCTTTGCTCCAAGGGTGGCAGTTTTCAAGTTTTTTTTTCACTGAAATTGCATGGAGGAGAAAACTTGTTTTCAGGTAGCAAGTATTTTAATGAAAGCTGAGATGGCCAGTTGCAATGCTTACATTAGGAGGGCAACCCTGGGAAGGCAGGGAGAGGCTGCCTGGAGTCACCTTTGCCTTCTCCCTCCACCCGTGGGAGAGGTTGGCCCTGCGTGACCCGTGTATTCAGGGATGTCGCTCTGAAGCAATGCTGACGTTGCCGTGGGTGCGCTCGGTTCTCTCCTCAGTTTCTACTCTATCTGGAAATAAAGGGCAACTTCTGTTACCACCCTTGCACCACGACATAGGCATTTTTAGAGGTGCAAAGTGGATTTATTGAGCTGCAGGTGAAACAAGCTCCATTATCTTTTCAGCTCTTGTGTTGTATATTGCAGTCTAGGTGCTGCTCCAAAGCACGCTCCTAAGAAGTGCCTGCAGCCGTCTGTTTGATATTTATGAGATTGTAATTTTATATCAGGGAATTTATTATCCTGTATTAAAAGGTAGGCATAAAATAAACCAAGCTAAAGGGCATACAACCTTTCTAAAGGTTTTCAGCCAGTTAAATCTTTCTCTCTCTCCTATAGAATACCGTACTTGAAAGCAAGATAACAAAACACCTGGATGTGGTTTCTGTTAGCTCTATGTAGAGTTTGCAATCCAAATGCAACTGGCTGCTGCTCTTGAAGGGGCAAAACACCTTCTGTACATTGTTTTTGGAAAAAATTGTTGACATTACAGCTGACTTATTGAAATTGCGGAGTAATTGCCTGTTGATCAGTGTGTTTAACTGTTCCAGTAGCTTTCTACATCCCTCAAACTAGCTGCTGGAGGCAAGCCATGTTCCAGCAGCTTCCTGAAGTGATTTTACTGCTTAATAGTAGATTTGCAATGTTTTTTGTTCAAGCTTTATCACACTCACAAATCCGTGTAGATACACTTAGGTTCTGGTGTGGATATTTTCATAGCTTTTATTTTGTTCTTTTTTTTTTCTTTTTTTTTAAGCCACCTTCATTCACTGCAAGTCAAATTCCTCATAAAAGAGGGATGACCCAGAGCTTGGCTGTTGCTTGGCTCCTAGCTGGACGCAGGTGAGGAATCCTCCTCTGTGCTATCAGCCTGGATTTCATTAGGAGCTTATGTGCATGCAAGAGAATCCTTGGCCTGGCTCCTGAAATGAAGATGAGTTGATTTCTGTGCAGAGATGAACTGTTTGCCCCACAGAGCACACTAACATTATTTTCTGGATCAAGGTATTGCTGGATCTTTACTCTGTCGGATATGAAATGTATGCTGTAAAGCTTTGCCTATAAATATATGTCCATTCATTTCAGTTTTCTGTGCGCATGCAACCATGAAATAGGACTGCTTTCATGCATACATGCATATATTGTACACAAATTTATCATATTTTTAAGATGCATTTCTTCACTTTGTTTTTGCGTGGATGAACGTAGTCGGGATCAGCCCATGGCTTATGGATTTTATATGTGGGTTACTTGAGCTGAACACAGTGCAAGACTTAAATGTCTGTATGTGAAAATTACAGCACAAAAGTGTACACCTAAGCATGCTGAGGTTCTCTGCATTTAATGAGACACGTGAATGTTGATCCAGCTTTTCCTGAAAATCCTCCCACCTCCAAGTGAAGGCTCAACACCTCTTGGGACCAGAGAATTTTGCCATCCTGTAGTTTGAAGATAAATGAGTAAGTGAAGTATGATAAGCCAAAGCCAGTGCGATTTCTTACTGTGGCAGAATATTTTAAAGTCTGTGACTCTTATCTCAAAAGGTGAAGTTGAGTGATCTTAAAAATCAGCAGGAAATTTGTCTTGGGAAGCCTGTGGTAGGATTCCGAGTTGTGTTGTTGGGTGGTTTGCTGAAAGCTGCTTCATCTCTGGAATCTCAGCTGTGGAGTGCAGATGCTTTTCTCTACTATAATCATGCTTTTAATACGTTTACTAGATAATGCGTGTATATTTGCAGCAAAGCTTGTCTCTAGGATGCTCTTCACCACTTGTTATCTCACATTATTCATGGCAGAACCTTGCAAAAGTGGAATAACACAGGGGAGAATTAGGCTATGTTCTCTAATTGTTCCTTTAGTGGCTTATCCTAATTAGAAATGCATTATTTAATAATTAAAATGCACTATTTTGTAATTCTCTAATGATCTAATTGGTTAGTCTTTGCAAGGCCTGAAGAGAAGATTTAAAACCAGGTAGAGAGCTCTTAGATGACATCTGAACAATGTGCACACTGTTACTAATTTAAGCTTAACTCTTGGGGTTTTTTTTTTGTTTTTTTTTTGGTTTTTTTTTGTTTTTTTTCCAAAATGCTTGTATGTACATACATAATCTCCTGTGTCTTTTGGGAGCTTGGCTTTCCCTTCAGGAGTAGGTTTTCCCAGACAGTGTTCACATGGCTTTATGTAAATCCCAGGAATTGCTGGATAGCCATATTTAACATAGCCTTTGAATAACAGTCACAGACTCTGACTTCATAGGAAGCTTTACTTTTTTGACAGCTCTCCAGACTTGCTATACTATTATGGTTTCTGTGTATTAGGAGAAATGAATTTTTAGCTCCGTTTCCTTAAGGAAAGAGCGTAGGTGTCTGGACTATCCATCTCTTGAACCCCTTGGTCCTACTTCAGTCCGTTTTGACAGGTCTCAAAGCAAAGCTGTTGCAAGGAGGCAGCCACGTAGACTTAGAACAAAAGTACAAAGGCTTCTGCAGCAGAAATCCTGCTGTGTGCAGTCAGCCTTATCCGATATCGGGTACTCCATGTGGCTCTTCAGCCTTGGCACGCATGCATGCAGGGGAGACCCTGCTCCTCGCAGAGACCCTGCTTGTGCCTCAGGAGCGTGCGACTTGCCTGCGTTAGTGTTCAGCCCCTGCCAGCGGAGGGAAATCCTCACCCCTCGGCAGCCCGTGCAGCTTGGAAGATGAATATTTGACCACAATGGAGGTGAGATTTTTTTCAAGACACTTTTAAAAACTTTTTTCCCTGGTGCTCTACCTCTGAAATGCATCTGATAGCTGACCTCCAGCCTGAAGGTTGCTTCTGCCTCCTCTTCCTCCTGCTTGGAGGTTATTTTCCTGTCCCATCTGAGTGACTCAGCAGTGATTACTCTCCATCTTCATGCAGCTCACGATGGGAGGGTGACTTGACTGAGGAGCCCTATATTTCTCTGCAGGGCCTTGGAGACAGCCATGCTGTACCAGAAGACATTTGCAGCTGATCTCCTCGTGTCTGGCATTGCAGTGAGGCAGGTTTTTGGCTACAATACATCAATCTGCATGCACTGTACGGAAAGTTGTCACTAAACTACTGTTTTGTTTTTTTCTTTTTAGCAGGACGGTAATAGTTATTTGCCCTTGTACTTCAAGTCCTGAGTAAGCAGCATGCCTTGCTTTAGATTTCTGTGCTTTTTCCTTAGCTATGCTATTTATTTTCTGGGATGAACGCTGCCTGGAACACTAGTGCCTGGCATAAAAAGATAGAGCTCTGTCTCTGTTGTTCAGCTGCAGCTGCAAACCTGAAGCAGTTTGTACTGTGGTCACCGCAGCTAGCAAAAGACATGGATCATTGCCCCGGTGCTGCCCAAGCATGCAAGATGCTCTGGCTGTAGCTGTGATATAACTTTGAAAAAGCATTTCTTGTGTGTAAGCACTGATGACATAACTTGACCAAAGGCTGAGTGTTTTCTGACTCTTATTTTCTTGTTTGTCAATGGCTCAGTACAGCTACAGTGGAGGTACCAGAGTATCTTTTTTGGCTGTGATGGGGATTGGAGTTTGGCCCTTTGTACTTCTGGTCTGAAGATCTGTGATTTTTGCTTTAGCTTTCTGCATCCTTCACCTATGGGAATTTGTCTTTTTTTTTTTTTTTAAATTGATGTCACCTGGAATAGCTGTTGCTGTCTCAAGCCTACATTTGCATTTCACAGAATTTGAAAAATCTCTCTGGCTTGGGTTAAGGTTAAATCGGCTTCCCACATGAGTCTGACTTGCTCGGTCCTTTTGTCTTCTGTGTATGACCCTAATCTTTTCACTGAAGAACCATATTTCCTCAGACTGACATATTTGAGCGTTAAGTCTGTCATATGCATCTACTGATTCATCTCGCCATTGATGAAGAATAAAGAAGGAAGGTCCCACACAGATAATTCTCTGCATGGAAGAGGCTTGTTGCCTCGGCATCAGTCAGTGCCCTGTGCCTTGTTTTCTGTCATCCTCCCCTTCATCTAAAAGCCCTGCAAGCCTGCTGTGCTGGGAGACTGCTGCAAGGATAAATTGCATTGCTGGCCCTCAGAGGCTGCACACCCTTCCACCCTAATTTCATGTCACTGCCTCAAACGCTGTGGCTGCTCGTGGTTCCCTTGGTGGTCTGTGGTGGAGGGAAGATATCATCTTGCTGTCTTTTTGTTTTGTCTGTGCAGCACCAGGCATATGGTTCCTGACCAGACCAGGGCATGTAAGCACTGCAATTGTGCAGACAATTAGCGGTGCTAATTGCGTGCTCTCAAGCAGCAGAGGAACACTTCAGAGCTGGCTGGCTGGGCAGAGGAAGGCTTTGCTTTGTGAAGCCTCTAGAAACAGCGAGTCCATCCTGAGTACCATCAGCACGGCTTTTTGCAGCGGTGGCAGCTTCCTTTTAACTTTTTGTGGGCTCCTGGCACTCATCACCTGTTGCTTAGAAGGAACTGTTTTGTTTTAGCCTGCACATGGTCTTCATTGCATGCTGTTCCCAAAACTGGTGCTTTCCTTTCCTTGGGTCAGGCTGTCCCCAGATTGGAGCTGTGCCTGTTGCAGGGGCTTCCTTGAGAGCAGGGTGGCAGCCCAGGGCTGCAGGGTGGATTTTGGTCCCTTGATGCCAGATGGTCTTCCTATGGAACAGGGGCTCCTCCAGTCCTTGCCACTGGTCTGTTGCTGGCTGCAAGTTTCTCCCGGCTGTTACCTCTCACTTTGGTGGCCAAGGATGTGCACGAGACCTTGCAGTTGCTCCAAGTGTGACTAGCTGGTCTTGCCAGGTGGCATAGAGTGATATTTAGGGGGGACCTGCCCCAAGGGAGCAAAGCAGTGGAAATAGTTTCCTGTATCTGGGTGAGGTAATTGGCTTTCTGACAGAAAAAAAAAAAGTACGTAATCTCCCCCTTCATCTCCTTATGCCCCCTTTTTGCTGTTTGCAAACTTTGCCGTTTGCATTTTTCCCCCTTCAGGATAATTTCCTTGTGAAAGGAGGAAAAAAAAATGGCCCCATAAAACCTTTGCTCATAATTGACAGAGCTGCCTTGGCACTGGGGCACAGAGAATGAGGCTGATTGAAGGGGGGGGGGGGGGAAAAAAAAAGGG
>JAAGAY010147969.1:17612-48460 GCA_011801015.1 Ardeotis arabs
TGTGTCCAGTTCTGGAGCCCCCAACATAAGAAGGACATGGACCAGCTGGAGAAGGTCCAGAGGAGGGCCACGAAGATGATCAGAGGGCTGGAGCACCTCTCCTATGAGGACAAGCTGAGAGAGTTGGGGCTGTTCAGCCTGGAGAAGAGTAGGCTCCAGGGAGACCTGATAGTGGTCTTCCAGTACCTCAAGGGGGCCTACAAGAAAGATGGGGAGAGGCTGTTCAGTAGGGCCTGTTGTGATAGGACGAGGGGTAATGGTTTTAAAATAGAGGGGGGTAGATTTATATTTGATACTAGGAAAAAAATTTTCACAATGAGAGTTGTAGAACACGGGAACAGGTTGCCCAGAGAGGTGGTGGAAGCCCCATCCCTGGAAACATTCAAGGCCAGGTTGGATGAGGCTCTGAGCAACCTGATCTAGTGGGGGCTGTCCCTGCTCCTTGCAGGGGGGGTTGGACTAGATGACCTTTGAAGGTCCCTTCCAACTCTAACCATTCTGTGATTCTATGACTGCAGGGAGTAATGAGCTGCAGCAGGAGACAGAGGGAAGAGGATGGGTGCTGTGGTTCCCTCTGCCTTTAGGGGTCTCCTACTCCTTGGCCCATCGACACACAGTCTGGAGAGACTCCCTTGATCCAGGAGTGAGGTGACTTTGTGTCAAGGGGAGAGCTGGGCTTTGCTGCTCGAGAAGTGGAGCCCTGGTACTCTGTCCCCTCCTGGTAGGGCTCTTAAGCCCCTGAGGAGGGTGCCAGAGCATACAGGGAAACAGATTTACGTGATGCAGCATCAGCGAGGAACTCTGTACCTTTTTTTTCCTGTAGCTACGTAAAGGCAGCCCCCAGGCCCCTGGCAGAAACATTTTCAAACATTTTTACCCGTGGCATGCTAAATGCTTGTGATTAGTTTTAATTCCAGCTGTTTTCAGCGATTAAAGCACTGCTTTCCTTGCATGGCCTCGTACTTTTAATTAGCCAAAGCAAACCCATGTGCTACAAAATCCTTTCCTTTGTCCAAGTAGAGGAGAGGTTTATCATTTCAGCTTCTCTTTCAGAAGCGCAAAGCAGGAGCCAGTAACCATCAAATTTGAGAGCTGCCAGGAGCCTGTGTGGCTGCAGGCTGTTTCCCTGGCGTAGGAAGAGAGCGATGGAGGGGACCCCTCTTGCTCCGTGTGTCTGCTTTGCTCCTTGGCAAGCATTGCCTGGGATGGTGGGGACCAAGGAACTGTGATACACGTGTGCAATCTCCTCTGGGCTGCTTGCTGTCAAGTGGCGTACGCACTGCCACGAGGCAGTGCCCACCTCGGTGCTCTGGTCCAGGTGCCTTCACAGAGCCCCCCCACCTTCTCTGTCTGCAGGCGCCCTCTCTCCTCCTTTCTCCTCTGCTGTAAGCACAGATTTTCAGATAAGTGATACAATATCATCTTATTTTATGTGCTATCTGCCATGCTTGCCGTATTCTCCGAACACAATAGCACAAATTACTTTACATAACAGAAGTAGGGAATTCAATAATAGCAACAGCAGAGGGAAGGGAGAAATCAACCACTGAAAAAACGAGAGATGTTTCCAGCTACGAGCTTCAGTATTCATAGGAGTTAAATTCAATGCAAGATTAATTCTGGCAGGTCAGTCCTGAAACAACTGAAACACCTTGGGAGAGAGTGAGATGTGGGGAAATTCAGGTGACCGTTTTGCCTGAAATGCAGTGGAGAAGGCAGGGATGTGGGGAATGGCCTTAGGGCCAGATCAGTGCTCCATCTACAAGAGCTGTCAGTGCATCTCTTCCTAAATTGCGCAGTGTGATCATGGTCATGGCCAAGTCTTACCCACCCTCCTCACTTCTGGTTGTGTGGGTTTTTTTTTTTATGGTGTGGTGTTTTTGGTTTTTTTTTTTTTCCTTTTCCCTCCCCTACCCCCCCCCCCCTCCTTTTGAGATGATGACCAGCACTGCATGTAATAATCCAAGTGTGATCCTACCCCTGAATTATAGAGGGCTCAGCACAGTCTTTGTATCGCTTCATCCTGTTCCTCCTGCATTCTGACATCGCGGCTGGGTTTTTTTGCCACAGCTGCACAGTAAGCTGAGCTCAGCACTCAGCTGTTCCTATTGCCATCTTGATTCCTTTCTTTGATAAGACAGTTATTTCATAAATCTGAAAGATTGTGAATAATGTACAGTTTTCTCCTATTTAGAGGTATTATTTGCATTTACCAACACTGAATATAACTTATTATCACATTGTCTATTTGCTTTGGTCTCACTCAGGTTCTTCCCGGTTCCTATTGGTCTTGGCTACCTCAAATAACTTGGTGTTGTCTGCAATTTTGTCACTCACTGGGTGTTCTCATTTCCAGATAATAAGTGTGTTTAAGTAACATGTGACATAGCCTAGAAATGAGTCTCCATCCATCACAAAATTAATTCACTGACATAGTGAGGATTTTAATCCTGCTGGGGTATAAACACCGACCAATTTCATTCAGTCACTAGCTTGTCATGTTTACAGTATTTGGGGGTGGGCAAGACATGATTTCCTTTAGTGTGTATTAAAAAAAGCATGGAGTTTGTCACAGCATGTTCTTCCAGATGTTTAGATACTCTCCTTTTAAAGGGTATTTCATCCCATTTGCTGTGCCTGACTTGAAAACTCCCTTGTCTAGAGGTCTCTGTGTTGGCTCCGGAGATGCTTTCCAAATGCAATGTGGGGCCTGTTAATCCTCCAATTTAATTGATGTTACTGAATTTTCAAGTGATGGAGCTGTCTCATATTGCAAGTCATTCAGAGATCACTTGTGTAATATCTGGGAGTAGCAGCTTCTGGGTTTTTACCATATTGGCTTGTTCCTGAGCTGCTGCTTCTCCTGGCACCTCAGTCTTCAGCAGTATTGTTTCACTTTTAGTGCAGAAAAGGATGGAAAAGAGGCCAGAGCAGAAATTTTAAAAAGGGGAAATGTTAAACTAGTTTCTTTTAAATGAATTGGAGATTAATGAAGCTATTCAAGTGCAAGAAAGATGATAGCTTTTCCTTGTACGATGTGAACAGTACGAGAGTGATATTGGGGGCACGTTTGAGTGAAGTGGGACTTGAGGCAAAATAGGGAAATGGGTCAAGATAAGAGGAAATGAAAGCGTGGATGAAGGTTGCAGTGGAAGGGAGACTCAGGGAAACTATAATGATGATTAATAAGGCTGCTTGACTAAATAATGTTTCCCATCTGTACATCTGAAAGCTGTTCAGATGTGCAGCACATGTTTAGAGTCCTACAGGTAATAAAGGTAAGTAAATTAGATATGAAGTTACAAATCAATGTATCAGAAGAAAAGTTCAGTGCAGCCTTGAGCTGCACTGTTAATGCTATTACTATTGTTATTTTTAGCTCTGTTTCCTAAGGAAATGAAGTGGAGGTGATTGATGCCCCCCTGTAAGAACCTCTTGGCCAATTTCAGTCTCATAACCTGAGGTGGGTGGATGGAGCAGACCGGTCCTCCTGGTGCCCTCACTAAAGGAAGGATGGGGAGAGCAGAATCCTCATCTATTCTGCTTGGTCCACCAGCCACTGAAAGGCAGTGACTGCCTGGCCAGTCAGCCTGCCGTGCCAGGTGGCCAGTCAGCACTCGTGCAGTGCAGGAGCAGCCATGATGGCTTGTGCCGCTTGCCACGCTAGTAGGGCATGCTGTGCTGAGTAGGGCGCAGTGGTGGGAAAGAAGGAATGGACCTAGGCTGGGGAGGTGGTAAACTGTTGAGAAGATGTTGGAAAATAGGGAGGAAGTAAACCACTGATGTACTGCAGAGTGCATTGAGTTGCAGGAGAAGTCAACCTGAGGTGTGTTGCAAGGTGTAAGGAAGATGGGCAAATCCAGAGAGGATGATGAGAGTTTTGTGAGCAGCAGAACTAATGATGTCTCATGTTTGTGTCTCATCCTCTGTAACCCGCTCTTACCAAAGTGAGAAGGAGGACCCTCAGGAGCACTGGGGCAGAGACCTGTTCCTGAAAAGGGGACTTCTGAAGGGATTAGACACAAATCATGAAAGCTTAATAAATTTTGCAGTTCAGAGGAGCTTGCTCTCACTATTATGTACAAGGATCAGGAACTGGTTGTGGTAGAACTTGTATAAAGGTAGGAAGAGAAGATGGTCCCTGCTTTAAAGAGTTTATTGTTTAAGTGTACACCAAGATGTCATACTGTAGACCTGGCATGTAGTACTCGTTTTTCCTATGGGATTAGAATTGTTGCACATTGAGTATGTTGAGCTCTGGGGGGAATCTGGGAAAAGCGAAATGAGAAAAGCAGTGAAAGAGGAAACAAGGGAAATGCTGAAGGATCTGTAATGATTGTGTTTTTTTCAGCAGGAAAGATTAAAGGTGCCAATTATGGGTTGTTTGACTTATCAACAAGTCAAGGGTGAGCCTGGAAGGAATTTATGACAATAGGAAAAGTTTCTGTCTCAGGGATGGAGAGGATTTGCTTTAAGACTGTAGAAATGCTGGAGGCTTATGGAAGCAGAAAGGGACAAAATTTTTTGAATATTCAAAACAGCTTTGTGCCTGTGAAATTGTTAAGCTGATGAATGCCCCGTGGCTTGTGACACTTGCAACCCAGCTCAAACGCACTAGAGACGGTGTTGCTAGGATCCTTCTAGTCGGAGCCTAGAGAAAAGGCCTGGCTGCTGCGTGTGTATCTATCGCTGCTGACTTGCATATTTCTAGGGAGAGAAGCATCAGCTGAAGCACAAAATTAAGAAGGGGCATGGCCATTACCAGTCAGCCAGACTGGAAACCCTATTACTGTTTCTTTGGCTGTAGCCAAAAACCACAAGTTTTAAGAGTGTCCTAGACTTTACTGGGTACCGTTGTCAGGATGATAAAGGCTGAGAGCATCTCCATCCACAATGGCAGCAGTTTCCAGATATTGCTGCAGTCCAGGAGGGACCACTTATTATTTGTTTTAAAAAAGGGGATCAGAAAGCCACAGCAGACAACAGCATGTATGGAAACAGCACTACAGAAAAGGAGTTACCTACAGAAGGAGGGAGAGCAGCTGTATCACAAGCGAGGAGAAGCTGGGCAGGAGCAAGAGATGTCAATACTGAATTCCAGGAGGATGCAGCAGCTCAATATTTAAGGCTGTGCTAAGGTCAAAGAGAATGAGCCAAGAGAAAAGCTCATGGTTTGCAGAAGATGAGATCATTAGCTATCCCAGGCAGCTCCGGTGCTGTGGCTCTGCCAGAACCTGATCTAAAAACAGGCTGGGTCTATGCTGTAGATAAAAATGAGAGGTGGCATTTCCCCCCTCCCTGCTTTCCTGAGAAGAGAGAGGGCTGCAAAGTGAGAATATGTCAGGGCAAAGGAGGGAATGTGCAGGAGGTATAAGTAACGACATCTAGCAAGGCAGAAGGAGAGTAACGGAGGAGATGAAATTTGGATTTGTGACAGTGGGGCAGGGGAGCTGGGAGCAGGGTGGAAGGAGTGGGAAGTGGTGCAAAAGAAATGAGATGAGGAATACCCTGAGAGATATGAGAAGGAATAACCAATATCCTGGGAGCAGTGAACAGCAGCCGCAGGCAGGGAGAGACATTATTGAGTTTTAGACCAAGGAAGCAATGCATTCTGTAGCCTCTCATAATGCACGTGTGTAAGCTGCAATCCTGCATGCGTATGCTTTTTCAATGATAGGGAAATGAGCAGCAAATTCATTAGGAATTGGGAGCACTGTTCAGATTGACTGGCAATCCGTAAAGAAAAGATGGTCAAGTGCCACGACTGAAAAGGAGCTTGGACCTCAGAGAAGGTTTCGGCATTTGGCACTCAGGCTAACAGAGCTAGATGAAACACTGCAAAAAATTTGGCTGGCAAAGCAATCTATTTGTCCTGAAACTGGCTTGTGTCACTGCAGCATCCCAGTGCAATGCAATCTTGTAGCTACATTTTCCCTGGACACTGAGCTAAGCAAATATTCCTCTGCCTGTTTATCTCACAGAAGAAGCTGATGTGAAGAGGATAAGGATATGGGGCGCTTCTTGTGCTGGGCTAAGTCCGAAGTGTTGGTCCGGCCTCTCTGACAGTGGCTGGTGTAGAAGGTGACAGCTGTCTGAAAGGTCTCTCTACCTTCTGGGGTATTAACTAGCATGAATCATAGCAGCTGTACTAGTGCAAACAATTATTTGTATAAATTGAAAATATCGTGTTAAGCAAGGCTTGCTTGGCCTGATCTGTGAAGGTCTGACTCAAAATGATGAGAGCAAACTGATCCTGGAATAGGGGAAACAAAACAAAACCAAACCCACAAATGAGTGTCAAAAAAGTTAATGCTGATGCCCACTTCATCTGCTGTGACTCACAGCTGCCCTCACGTGATGCCTTACCTGCTCCTTGCTCCATCTCGGAGACTGGTTGCTTGTCTGCCTATGAGTCCCGTATGCTTAGACACTTAAAAAATCAAGCAGTAAATGTGATTGCACAGTAATAGACTGTGGTGACAGTCCTGGGAGGAATCAAGGGTATTGCTAATATAACTGATCAGAGAATTTCCTTGGTAAGGGGGACCAGAAACCAGCCCAAACTTTCCCCTCTCCTTGCAGAGGACAGTGTTTCCAGGCTGTCTATCACTTCTGTCACATTTCTCTGAACCTCCTCAGGTTCTGCAAGATCTGTTGCAACCTGAGGTGACCAGTCCTGCCTAGGATCTGTGGCCTTCCTCCTCCCAGTCCTTTTGCAGCTGGACACCTTGCCTAATGGTGGTGTGTGTGCCGAAGGGTAATGAACTGGGTGTGGGGACCCCAGCTCCCTTGTATGGACTGTTGCAGCTCAAGATATTCTGCAAGATGACTTGGGACAGTTTTAATGCAGGTTTTCTGAGATAATAACTTTGTTTTCATTGACACCGTGTCACTTACTGTGTTGGCCATCTACCTCCCTTGGTTAAGTCTCACTCCAGTACCCAAGAGTCCTCTCTGGTCTTGAGAGGCTGTTTTGACCTACCCAAAATAACCTGTATCCTCTGCAGATTCTGTGACCCCACCAAGAGCTCCCTTCTGACATCATTTATATATTATTCAAACCATTTGTACAGCACTCGCTTTCTTTACTCTGAACTAATGTCCTTCTACATGACTCTCATTGTGCTCTAAACACTATCCTAAAATCTAATGTCACTCATGTATCTCTTAATTCACTACCTTCTCCTAGGACATTGTACTTAATTACATTGTGAACCCTATTACTTAAGGGCTCGGATATTGTCACTTCTTGAATTAGTTCCTGTGTGTTACTGAAAATGAAGTCAGGAATAGCTGCTTTTGCTTGTGAGTGCTTGAATTAGCTGTTCCAAGAAGAAATTGCTTCAAGCACTGAGGAGCTGTTGTGTTCTTTGTGTCAGCTCACAGGTGAATTCCCTCATCTTCATTTGGTTTAAATTGTGCCACTGTTTCTTTCAAAGCTGCACACCCAGTTGTCTTTATCTAGAGCCCTAATGATAAATGCGCAGCATTAGATTATACACATATTACAACTCCTGGGGTTATGAATTCATGCGGAGCTGATGGTATGATCTTCTGCGCTTAAGAGTTGGGGTTTTTTGTTTTTTTTTTGTTTTTTTCCCCCCTTAAGAGTTTTAAGGTTTCTGAGTTAACTCCATGGAGG
The DNA here is from genome assembly GCA_011801015.1 of Ardeotis arabs. Lineage (NCBI taxonomy): Eukaryota > Metazoa > Chordata > Aves > Otidiformes > Otididae > Ardeotis > Ardeotis arabs. The sequence continues at coordinate 25,255 of JAAGAY010147969.1, forward strand.
TATTTAAGACTGCATTATTCTTCCAACTCTTTGGCTTCAACCTGCTTTTCTTTATAACTTACAGCCAGGTATTATAATATCCCATTTGCTTTTTAGCGTTCAACCAAGTTTCTGTCATTCATAGGGTATTAGTCATCAGGCATTGCCAGGATTTCTAGTTCACCTTAAAATCAGCCCATTCTGAGATGTTTAACACTAGGCTTGAAGGGGAGCGCCCCTTTTTACTCCTTGGAGTAAAAGAAAAAAAAAAAGAGCCAGTAGTAAAAATTCTAATGTTGAACCTTCCTTCCTTATTTAAGAGTTGGTGTAAGATGTGACTTGATCAGTGTTTCCTGCTCGTCTCCTCTGAAACTGCACAAGTTGCTGAGGGAATGTGATTTTTGGGCTGGGGTTTACATTTTTACCCACTGTGATGAAAGCAAGCAAGTTGGAGTCAGGCTGGTGAGAAAGGACCTTCAGTAATTCCCCTTAATCAATCCTGCTGGGTAAACCTGCTAGGTTTAAGGGGCTGAGGGCTACAGGCATTTGTTCTGTGTCCCCATTAGTGTGGTACACTGTGCTGGGAGCAGGGCTGCCAACTCCAGGGTGTGGAAAATGAGGGTGCAACCTCCTGCCCCAGCCCACCACAGCCCCTCATGTCCTTCTGGCTGGCCCTTCCTTGAAGGGGATGGTGGAGACTGCAAAGGGGCCAAGCTAAGGGAGGAAAACAGGATTAGGTGTCCTGGGGAATGGGATAGCTTCCTCCTGAGGGGGGCACACACCATAGGCTGTGAGGTTATGCTGGTCGATTGCTATAGGGCTCTGCAGGGAAGAGACTGACGGGACCTCCCACAGATTAATCTGGTTAAACCGTTCTTCATGGGGCAGATAATCTCTGTGTCAGCATTCGTGAATTCAGGCCCACTGACGAAAGCTTCTCTGCAGCCAGCTGGGAGCTGGATAAATAGGGCAGATACTGCCTAACGTAATGGCTGTCAGCACTCTGTACAAACTTCTGAAGGCAAAAAAAAAAAAAAATAAGAACTCAGTGGAGAAAAAGGGACCAAAGTTGGTTGTTTGAATCTGCCCATATGTACGTAGTTTCTCAGGTGCACGCTGGGGACAGCACGTGTGTTCCTGCTGGTGCTTCTGGAGAACTTTGCACTGGAATTGGTTTCAGTTGGAAATTGCTGATTCAGTGAAATCAGCATAAATTTATTGTCACCCTTCCACCCCCTGGAAATGATGTGCATGTTTTAATCAGCTCAGCGTGTTTCCTTTCAGCTTTGTATGATAATGTAAAAGTCAACATGGTAATGGACGATAGTCAAAACCCTTAGGTCAAAACAATGTACTTCAAACAAGTCGAAGCAAAATGTATTTTTGAATATATTTTTTCAGGCCATTGCAAATTAAGAAGACTCAGGCTTATGGCACATGGCACAACATTTGACTTCCAACAGCCTATTAGGAATCTGTGGCCTTAATGTCCAAACAAACACTCAATAAGGATCAGTTTGTTTCTTTTTTTTTTTAAGAGTTTAGTTTTGATAATAGCTGTGGGGCTGACAGCTCTGAAGAATGAGCCTTAATGCATTTCTGCGACTCACTTCTTTAAAGCTTGATGTGTCCTGGCAACTCCTCCTCCATTTCTGAAGCTATCTTTTTTTTTTTTTTTTTTTTTCTTTCAAAGCTTGTAGTGTTTCATAGGTAGACATGAACTACATCCATCAAAGTGCAAGTTTAGCTGAGGTGGACAGTGGGGTCTGCAATGCAGCCTGTGTGGTTTCCCACACGTTGCTGGCCCCAAGCCCACCCCTTGTGCAGGCTCACCGGGTTTGTACTGTGCCCAGGCTGCCTGTGACAGCCCAGCCAAGACTGTGCAAACAAGAAGTGGCAGTGTGCGGCCAGGAGTACAGAGCCTGGGCTGACATGGGAACTTATGGTGGCCACTGGGGTTTGCAGGAGAGGAAAGGATGGAGCCTAGGAGCAAGACTGGCTTTCCAACCCCTGTTCAACTTCCCCATCCAAGACATTAACTATGCTGTCTGTTGGTTCTTGAATAGGAGTCTGCTTGCAAGCTTGTGTTGTCAGAACGTGGGGATGAGTCCCCAAGGGAGGGCTTCCTGCTTGCCCTCCTGCCACCCCTATAAGAATGGGGAGGGCGTGGGGGATGAGTCACCTGCAGGGACAAACCTGAGCATATCCAAGTCCTCCTTGCTCTTGTTGGCTGCTGTTTCTCAGAGAAAACATGAGCAATCAAGGGCCTGTGTTGGGAACCAGGCAGGACACAGAGCTGCTGCCTCCCCCCTCCATCACAGCATGGAGGAAGGCATGAGAAACAGGACCTAAGGTGTCAAGGGTCCTTGTTGGGCATAAGCAAACAAATTTCTCACTGGACATCTCAGTAGTGTGAGCTCATTCCCATAGAGCAGCGCTTGTACCACCCCTACTCCCATCTGTTCCTAGTGCTGGTGTGATGTGGGGCAACTGGGGGGGGAAGCAGAGCGTGAGCTCTCTTCCAGGGCTGGAGTGCTGCAGGGAGAGGTACAACTAATGGAAATTGAAATGCAAATTCTTCTTCTGAGTGGAGAAAAGGCCCCCATAAATCAGGAGTGACAGGAACACAAAGACACCATCAGGATGCATTTGCACAATCAAGGGATGTTTCATATATCAGAGAGAACCAAGGCACAGCCTCCGCTCCTAAAATAAACCAAATCCATTTTTTTCTCATCAGTGAAGCAGTCTCTGAAATTCCCTGTTTGAAGAGCGACAGAAAACAGAAAGGAGATTTGAGTTAAATTTTACTCAGACGTGGCATGTTTTCTAATGCAGACAGGAAAACATTTGTTTTAAAGGGTCAGTGAAAAACAAACAATTCCTCCCTCCCTACGCATCCAGCAACATGACGGGGATCTGTGTTTTTGTTTGTTTTTTTTTTTTTTTTTTTTAATCTAGATTTGATCATCTTCAAATAGACTATACTGCTACTGAGAACCTTCATAAATGACCCTTTGTAATATAATTGTGTAGTCTAGAAACAGAGTAACCTCATGGCAAAGGAAGAGGGCAGAAATGTTTGAACAGAGATCCTGCCCACAGGACACCAGCAAAAGGAGCCTGAGAGCGTAGAGAGCTTCTTCCTAGGTTTGAACCTACAACTACAACTTGAATGTTTCACCTGCCTGTATGTAGGGCTGGGTGAGCTGGAGCTGCGCCTATAGAAAGAAGTGGAAGTCTTAATCTGAAACCAGAAGTGGCAGAGCTGAGTGATTGAATTTGGTCTTGTAAGTCCTGCCCTGGATTTTCGCTTCTCTCTTCATTGTACTGTCACAAGCACCAAATCCGTCCAACTTTTTCTGTGGTAACTGGTAAAACTCTTGTGTCTTGCTATCTTCCACGTAAGAGTTGAGAAAGGTCTTTCAGGCTTACCGACTGGCTTCCCTGCTAGATAGTGTGTGCTGGGTGTTTCTCTACTTCCATTTAAATATTCATGAGGAATCCAGCTCCCACAGGTGAGAGATCTTTATCCCAAACCTGCTACGAGGTAGTGTTTTGTGCAGTTTTCAGTGTGTGTCTCAAAACCAGGTCGAGTATGTCCAATGCTATCTCTGCGTTGCAGAAAATGTGATTACTTATGTGCAAGTGATCTAATAAATTGACTATAACAAATTTGAGCTCTGCTTTTGGCTGCTGCTGCCTGGTCTTGTCCCACATGTAGCATTGTGTCACGTCACATGCACGAGACTGAAGCAGTTGCCATCTTCTCTTCTCCACCCTTGCCCCCTCTGTTGGAGGTTCCTCCCCAGCAAGAAGGGCTGAGCAGGATGTGCGTCTGTCCCTGTGCTGCAGTGGTTTGCAGGACTGTGCGCTGAGATGTGTAAACTGATGGAGAGCTCTACTGACTGATGGACTTACAGGTTATTCCTGCCCAGTTACAAGTATATGACCCACTGGCTGGTAAGCACTAGAGTTGTCCCAGTTTACGTTTCCTCAAGCTGCCCAACCATCCTCTGCTATTCCAGCTGTAGACTGGGAATTGGGCAGACAGGCTGTATTGACATTATTTAGAATGGATTAAAACTTACAATTGAGTTATGCAGGTTCTGTGTTAATAAAACCTTTCCATCACACCACCACATGCTCTAAAGCACATTAGAAAGTGGCTGTGTTATGAAGGGCTTGGGGAATTCAAATTTGTTTTCCTGCAGCTGTTTTTCTGTCCCTGCCAGGGTCAGGTGCGTAATTTGCTGTCAGCCTCACTCTACTTGGACTGGAAAGAACCATCTCTGTTTCTAAAAGATGACCCATGATAGCTTCTTCAATGCTAAACTACTATTTTTTTAACTTCACTGTTTTGAGCTGTTTTGCTGCTAGAAGGGAAGCAGGAGCACAGCTAGAAAGTGTGAGGCTCCATCCTATGGAAAGGTGGTCCTCTGTCTCCCTGGATTGCATCTGAAACTGGCTGTATTTCCCGAGGAATGCCATACATCTCATGGGTTCCTGCTCTCCTCTGCCCTGGTTGCTTTACCCCAGTCTTGTGCTGCTTCTCACCAGCCTGCTGCTGGAACTGTCAGTGGGGACAGAGCTCTGAGATGAGAGACAAGAAGCAGAAAACTGACCCAAAGTGGTCACAGTGACTGGGTGAAAAGGGAATTTTTTAGTTCCACTCTTCCCCCAAACAAGCAGACAAACATATATGTGCACGTCCACACTGCTCCTCTTTATGTATTATGCAATAAATTAAATATGGATCCCTAAATTTATGTGCTACTGAGATTAGAGGTGTGGTGGCCAAGATTTGATGGGGTCTGGAAAGAGGAGCTGGAAGTGGTTGTCTCGCCCCACCTGAAGTTGTCAAGGTCTTCTCTGTGTTTGCACAGTCCACTGTCTCTGTGCCGTGGACTGAAAGGTGGTTGCTTCACTCAGGACCACGTCTGTGCAGCCTGTGGGGGTTTGCTGGCTTCAGTGGCTTTGTTTTGGATCTTCGTGGGTGGTAGTTACAGGGGAAAGCGCTAAAGGATCACAGCAGTTCCTTCTGCAGAGCACAGGGTTTCAGTGCAATTAGGATAGGGAATAATGATCTCTTACTGCTCTGTTTCTTTCAAATTAGGGTGAATTGTAAAAAGTAGGGGAATTCTCAAGCACGGGAAGAAAAAGCCTTCTCGGGAGAAAGATTAAGCTTCCAAATAGGTGACACTGCTTAAAATAGAGGACTTTGACCATTTAAAAGCAACATGTGCATCAAATGTGTCCTCAAAAGGCCTGGGTATGCTAGGTGAAGAAATAAAACACCAGAGGAGCCATCAAAATGCTTGAATGTACTTACCTCCCCAATGAAAGCCCTAGTTCAGCTGATGATTGTCCTGTGTATGTGACCTATATCCTTGTATGCGTTACACATGCATAGGCATACTTCCTTTGGAAAGCTATCACCCAGCAGCCTATAACAGGGCCAACATAAGTCTATCATTTCTTTTTTATACACCTTCAAACAAAACCCTGCGAGGCGGAATCCAGAAAGCTGAAAGGAGGAGTGCGAGAGAGAAGTGTGACTGCTAATGGGGGAGGAAAGGATCAGGCGTGTGTGTGTGTGTGGGGAGGCTTCACAGAAATGGTCTCAAAGCATGGAGAGATAGACAGGACCAGCAAAGAGCTTTGTATACAACAGTGTAGCCTGGTGTGATGATTGGCACTTGGAAATTTATGGCTCGGTGAGGCTGAAAAGTATATTTGAAGGGTCGCTAGAACTAATTACCCTGGAGAAATGAAGCTGGACTTAAACAAAAAAAAAATTATAATAGCGGTCACCACGCACAAAATATTGGTGCAAATTTGTGATTTTTTTTCCTCTGTACCCTCCTCCCCAGTCTCAGTGACAGGTAGGTGTGAAGGGTGCAGAGCAAGGGAGAGAGGGGAGGGAAAATTTGTCTTATCAGGCTGGTGCAGCGTGCTGGGGTTCAAGCGTGTGGCTGACTCCAGACCTGGCACACTGCGGCTGCCCTGGCCCGTGGCTGCTGCCTGGCAAGGGTCCCTCGCCCCATGGGGCCACAGGACCTTGGCCACCTGGCTGTTGGCTGGTGATTTGTCATCCTGCTTGATGGTGAGGGGGGCTGGGAGGAGAGCTGGATTTAGGGACAGGCTGTTCTTTCCGGGAAAGTGATGGGAGCTCTTTTGTGCTCATTTTTTTTGAGATTTACTGTGGGTCCTCAGCGGCTGGCTCCTCCAGGCATGCCAAGTCTGTCTTTACTATCCTGACCTAAGCTCTGGCTTTTCTTTTCCTTCTGCTTGCTGTCATAAATAATGTGAAAGCTCTTTAAATGTAGTGAAGCTAAGTGGGTGCTCAAAGCGTGCCTAAGAGGAGGCTGTGCTTTATGTGCCGTGGAGGTGTGGATGCCTCCTGCTTCAGCCTCCTGCTGTAGGAAAAGGTATGGCAACTTCTTTTCCAGAAAACTGGTGGTGCAGAGGGGTTTTCCCATCTTCTGAAGAGATGCTATGGCAGCACCATCCTTTCTTTTCCCTGACTGCAGCTACCTGAGGAAAAATGTTTTGGTCCCTTACCTGATTCAGGCCAAAATAGACACCCTTCCTGTACAGCACAATGTCCCATGGGAATGGACATGTGAAGCAACATGCTTTCTGGCAGCAAAATGGGTGGATGCTTGAGGCACAGCTCACAGCAATGACTTCTCAGCCCTCAGGCCTCTCTGTATCCTGACTCGCCATGAACTGTTTGGTTTTTTTTTTCTGCATTTTTCTCATGTTCCTTGTCAAGTCTTGTCATCGCTGAGTTGATGCAGGTAAGCTGAAGTGGGACAGGCCAAGGGTTTCTGCTTGGAGAAGCATGTGTATGTGGTTAGCGGACTGGAGGAAGGGACTCTCTCCCTCTAACTCCCAACTTTCCTCTCCAGAGCTCCCATCAAGCTCAGTAGCACCTTGCTGATGGTGATGACTAGGACGCACTTGGTACTGTCAGCTTGCATCTGTGTTGCTTTCCCAGCCAGGTGGCATTTTGGGTTTGGGAGATGTCAGCTTGTGCAGGAGCACAGACGGCTTCTGGTTTGGGTTTGATAGTCACTATATTGGCTGCATATGCTGAGTGGATGTGATGTACAAACAGATTATGGGGAGAGGAGATAATTCTGTTGTCTGCTATGCAGACAGCTGGATGTGTGATGGCTATGAGACCTGTAAGATAATTTGACACCTAATACAAGGGTGTCAAATCCCACAAGGTATATGAGTACACTAGAGACAGCTGTGAAGGAGCCTGTGGTCGTGGTATGTCTTAGTATCAGTGATATAAGAATCTTGTAGGAAAGAAGTCTTGAAATGTAAGGGTAGATTATTAGCAAGAAAGCCTAAAGCTAAAGCTTTTATGGTAGTCTTTTCTATTACACTGCTGGCTCCGTGTCTGATTGTATCCGGACAGGAAGAATCATTCTCAGATGAAAGAAAAGATTGTGTAGAGACGATGTGAGCTTTGTTAAGTCACTGCTAAATCTATCTGGAAAGGGATACACTTGTGTAAGGAGTAGGAGAATAAATTTGCAGAAGGTGATGGGTCTGCCAAGTGCAGGTATTCTGAGTCTAGTAGTAGCTGGTATGTTATCTCGGAGAACAGCATATGAAGTTACTGCTCCTGATGGGCCCTTGGCAGGGCTGCACTAGGCATGAAGCAGCCATCCTAATCCATGAAGAATGACTTTATCACATGTATCTGGTCGCTGGTGCCCACCATTGCCAATGTCTTGTCTTGCTGAGCTGGGCAGGTTATCAACAACTTGGTGCTGTTCGGCTTGGTGATCTACTGATCCAGGGGGTTTCAGAGGTGAAATGTCTACATCACGACACAGACTTCCCTGCGGTGGACCTTTGCAGGCTGTCGTGACCCCATCTAAACTCTCTCCTCTGGGACAGGGGAAGATGGCTGGGTTTTGTACTCTGCTCACCAACTTTTTGTACTAGCTATATCCCAGCTTAACAATCATCTTTATTCCATCTTTATAGTAAAGTCACTTTATCGCTATAAACAAAAGGGAGGTAGGCTGCTGGAAATGAGGTAAAGTGGACAGTATTTAAACAGTGTGTGTACTGTGGAGAGCGGGGAGGAATCTGAGGATAGCTGATTAGTGGAGAAGGCAATGAAACCTGCATGAGACAATGGAATGCAAGTGATCAGTAATTAACACGATAGAAGATGGATGGCTGTGAGACAGCGAAGGGTAATCCAATAAAGGAGCAGCTCCTGCCGAGTCACACAGAATTTGGAGTGGTTGTTAAAAATTAAAACAAAACAAAACTAATAGACTGATAAGAAAGACTCTGAAAAGAGAAAGGGAAATACTTGGCATGTCTGGAGAGGATGGGGCAGTGAGCTAGGTGGAACTGGTATGTCCAAAATGAAATTACATTAAGGCACATCTATAGTTTCTGACTGGAAACTGTACAAGGCAGAATAAGTTCAGCTGTAAATAAAAGGAAGAAGCATATATTTCCAGATGCTGTCAAAATAAACAGAGTGTGAAGCTGAATCTATATGAAAGCAAATAGGTCACAGGAATGTGAATGCGGTGATAGCAGTGTACTACTAGTCCTAAATCTGAAGAGAGGTGATGAATACAACAGGCAGAAAGACATCAAAGATGTAGCTGAACTATGCAGTACTGATGACGGAGACTTTAGCTAGCCTGTGCTAGCTAAAGCAACGTGCTGTGTAGGAACCACTTTTTTTTTTTTTTTGGAGCTGGTCATTCTGCAGTCAAATGTGTTGATAATTTGCACTTACATATCACGCCTTTATTGAAGGAACCTAGAGTGCCCTTGGAAGGGGGCAAATTCATTGGCAGATTGGAAAAAAGAAAGATGCATGGGAATTAGGCTGGACTTAGTGTTACACTGTCATAACTATAGGATGAATTTTATCTTGAGAATCCCAATGAAGGTATCAGTGGAAGATGGAGGTAGATAGAGAGCACAGGTCTTCTGGCTCCTGCCTGTCTGGGCACTGCACACATGAACAGCCAGAGATGTCTCAGGATGAGTGCAAGGAGCTGTACATTTACAGTAATCTATATGCAGTACATGACTTGCCTCTATAAAGTGGAACTTGGAGACTCTTTTCCATTGTTCTCAGGAGAGATTTATGGGAGAACCATTCTCCCCGTGGGCACTGTCCTCATCAAATGCAGCTGTAGTTGAGATAGAGAACAATCTTAGGTCAAAGACTCTGGAGAACAAATTGGGAGACTTTTGCTCAGTTCCCAGCTGTGCCCCATGTCTCCTATCTGCCCTTGGGTAAATCTACTCATTTCTATGTGCTCTGGCTTCTTGTGTACAGAGCAGAGATCGTAATGCATCGTTAGCCTGTCCTGTTCGGTTAGATTAAAAACTCTTTGGAGCAGGCAGCATGTTTTACCGCATGTTTATGTAACACTTTGCATAATTTGAATTTGATCTCAGCTAGTGTCATCTAGGACATGTGGAGATACCTCATAAATAATAGTAATAATATTTTAATATTGATAATGCTTAGCATATTCACAGCATTTAACCCCCCTAAACCAGCACTCAATACTGTCAGCATCGTGGTGAATTGAGCATGAGTCACGTTGGCTCCTTTTCCTGGCATGGTGCAATCTGTCAGCTAGCCAGGAAGCTGAGGAGTTTAGGGAATACATACTGAGTGTCAGGAACACCTGAATTTTAATGCAGGCCCAGGCGGTGACTTGCTGTGTGATCTCTGGGTGATGTTTTTTCTAGAGGAGATTCTGATCTCTGGCTGTCTCCGACTTGAGGCAGTGGGAGCCCGATGCTTGGAGCTTCAGAATTCTTGTTGGCTATGTTAGAAATGATGAGTATTACACACTCCTGAAAATCAGTCTCCAAGAAGCTTGTGCATTGGAGAACCCAAATCAGAGGCTGCTCTGGAAAAACTTGTTCCTCTCCTGCTTTCTTTCTTATCAGTAACAAAGAGGAAGTATTTATGTACCTTAAGAGATAGTTGTGGAAATTAGTAAAAGTTTATGTACTGTTTTGAAGGAAGAGCTGGATGGTTTAAATAATCTTTTCACTGACTGTTCAGGTGAAGCACGCTCTATTGCAGGATGTAAGAGAAGGGAAGAAAAAGAAAGCAGATGCACAAGGAGAGTACCGGTACATCTGCTCATCCACCACAGGGTCCCTTCTCCTCAGATGAAAAGCTTAAATAATGGACATCTCTTCCCTCCCCTCACAGGTACTTCTGTCACAGGTACACGTCAGGAGCTTCCTTTTGAGGAGGCCATCCATAGTCCTTGAGGAGGTTCCAGCAGCTGCTGGGAGCCTACGTGCTGGCTGGTGCTCCTAGCCTCCAGTTATCTGCTGAGACAGACTGGCTCAGTCGTTTGCAATCAGTCCTTCCTCCAGGTATGTCCCCTGCAGGCTACTGGCGCCAGTTCTTCCAGCATACCCTCTGGGAACCAGGGCAAAGGGGCCTGGGACGCATCTAGCTACAAGCCTTCAAAAAAATGAAAAATAGTGAGGGGAAAAATGAGCATTCAGAGTTGGAGGTGGAGAATGAAACTCTGAAAAATAATGAGTTTTATTTAATTACAGCCAATAATTAAAGAAACAACAGGAGCTCAAACCCAGCTCTTCTTTTTATTGCCCTGCATTTGCTTAGACTGTATGTAATTTCTTCTGAGTGACCTTACTTCTGAATTAATCTTTATTTACTTTGCTGCAAAGCCTTGTCACCACATGACTTTCTTTTCTGTACTGAAGCACTTGTCAGAAAAGCCTGCTAAGCTAAGCACCAAGCACATGATTTAGTGATGCTGCATCCACTGAAAGTATCACCTAGCTGGGAGAAGTGAGGAAGGCAAAGTGGCTTTGTCCCGTCTTTCTGCCTCTCCAATTCAGGACTTCTCCTGAAGTCAGAGTACCCTCTCAGATCAGTTGGCCTTGGAAACTGTCTGTGTGGAGGAACAATTTGCTCACTTCTGCAGCCTTCACCAAGTGATGTGCTGGAGAACAGGATACTGCCCTGGTGCCTGCAGAGAGCAGAGCCCCTGCACAGAAGGACATGCATTCCTTTTCAACTGTGAGAAGGTCCATAAATCCATACTTTGTGCTTTCATGGTCATCTCCACATTCCTGTAAGGTGAGACAGCCTTTTATCAAAGGTGCCCTGAACTACCTTCAGACATATTTGTGTTTTGCATCCCTGTGAGCTCAGCTTGGACGACTCGTGTGACCTTTGCCAGAGATGGGTGGGAAGTTGCAAAGAATGCAAAAAGCGACCTGTAACATCTGAAAATTAGGATGGACTAGAAGGACAACAGTGATGAACGAGACCAGTGCAAGAAAAAGGAGCAGGAACAGGAAGACAGTGGGTTTTAGACCTTCAGTGCTGGTGGGGTTCCTTTTACCTGTTTTCCAGGGGAACAGCTTTTCACTTTAAGGCAGATGTTTCTTCTGTCTCCTTGTATTTGCTATAAAGTAGCAGGAGAGAAAAACAACCTCAAAAGCAACACCTAGGACCTATACCTGTGTGTTCTCCATATGTCTGCACTGTAGTTGTGGGGAGGTGTCCCACAGCCCTCCAAGCTGGGATAGTGACAGGCAGCTGCACAGCAGCACCCATTTCAGGAGGTTCATTGAAATATTCACTTTGTGCCCCACTGACCGTTTCCCAAGGCCCACTCAACCTAAAACCCACAGTAAGAGGACAAAACCCACATTACAGGGAAGGAATCAACCACACTTCCCTTTGCTTTAGGCTCTGCTTGACACTTTGCAGCCAGCTTTTCTCCCTTTACATGCACCTTCCTTCTGCCTGTTTTCTTTTACGAGCTACCAGAGAGCTTGTCTGGTAGACTTGAGGGGCAGAAGTCGGTCTCACCAAAATCAACGGGAGGCAGGAATCTGTATGCTATAAAAGGTCCCACAAAATGTTCCCCCTTAAGGGCCTGCATGTCTTCTAAAACCTAGCCCTTTGTTCCTGGTTCCTGAAAAAAATGTTAATTCCCCTCTTTATGTTGTTTCATTGCAAACATATAAGCATTACTTCCATTAGGGTGGGAGAAGGAGGGCTCTAGAAAGCAAAAGAGGAAGAGACAAAAGCAGAAGAAGAAAATAAAATGAAAACCATTCGGAGCAGTAGCAAGTGGAAAAAGCAATGCCTTAATTTTTTTTTTACTTCTCTTGCTTTCCCTGCCCTCCCAAATCTATCATCACTAGTTCTTTCCTTCTGCCTTTCTCAAAGTTTAGTCCCATAGACACTGCTATTGTAGTGCTATATTTATCTGGTGGGTATGTCTAGTGCACCCACCCAAGATAAGGACCTTGTTCAAACCTATCATGATGTGAAGGCTAGAGAAGGGACACCTGTGTACTGCCAAACATGGTAAGACTGTTGCATTAGTTTAAAAAGTGCTGGGGAAAATTTAGACAACTTTGGATGGTGTTTCTGGAAGACAGAGCAATGAAGCACAGAAGCAAAGAAGAAGGAGTTGGAGAGATTTTTATTTTTCTTGCAAAGCACTTCATGTTTTTACACTTTGGAAGGAACCTTCCACCAAATAAGCTTGACTGCATCCAGATTCAACCAGATAAAAAGCCAACAAAAAACAACCTCACAGTGGGTCAGGCTCTGGTTTGAGAATGGTGACTCCACTCGCCTTTCTGGTCTTCTCACTTCCTGGGGTCATGCATAATGGGGGGCCTGTATTAGAGCATTCAGCTGTCCCATTCAAATTCAGATTTTGTGACTCTGGAGCACATTGCTAATTCAAATCACTTCTGGGCTGCAAAGTTCTGCTTGCCTTGGCCTCCCCTGATCACAGGTTCAAGTCTTCTCTAGAGCGGAGGTCCAGCCTAATGCAAAAATAAAGACTAACTCTTGTGAGATCCCTACTTTGCCACTTATGTTTGTAGGGAATTACCTCTGCAAAGCAAAATCTCAATAAGCAGTAAGAGCTTTACAGTTTGAATCCCAGTTTAGTAATTCAGGGAGTTTCCTCTCGTGTTCCTTCCCTGGTGTCTGCTACCTGTACAGCTCCATCTGCAGCGGGAGGCAGCTGCTGAACCTGCTACTTTGACCAGGAGATCTTGGAGCAAAATTCCTTCAACTGTCGCATAGAATAATAATGTTCTGAGCTGCGGTCCTATCATCTCATGCTGAGACCTTGCTGAAGCTCCTAATGTGAAGCCAGGTCAGGTTTTGGATGGCTACCTCCAAGGCAGAGCCAGAATGCTGCAGGAGGCACCATTTGGGAGTCAGCAGGAGGTGTGATTCCTCAAGTCAGCCCTGAACTGATCCTGCAGCATGGTGGAGGATTGCTTTGCTGGCAACTAAGACATGCAGCCGCAGTCCCAGCCATCTGAGGATATTAAAAAGTTCTTTCTTCAGGAACAGCCATTACTTCTAATACCCTACTCAAGTTTAAATTTGGGTAATTAATTTTCTGTGACCTAAAAAAAAAAACCAAAACAACAAACTATTCTCAGGTAGTTATTTTTTAGGATACTATATATTTTTTTTCATGCTTCCTGTGGTAAACAGCTTTGTAGGAATGTTACACACTGTTAAACAGATGCTCTGTTGCAACCTGAAAGCTAGATGCAATTTGAAGGAGGGTCATTATCAGTAGAGAAGCGCTGGGGCCCAGCTGCTAAAGGCAGGAGATAATCATTAGTAGTAGGGCTGTGTAGCAGCCTAGATGAAGACGCATGGTATTTGTGGGTTATTTGAATAATTAGCGGTGGGATCTGCACACCTCTTCTGAAGAGACCACCAGGTTGCTTCAGAAGATCAATGAATATCCATCCAGGTGGTATGACAGCCAGCCAGAATTCTTGGCATAACTTGCACTAGCTTTAGGACTGACAGGCTTTCCTGTGGTCGCTGTGATGAAGAGCATCATAAAGAAGCCCTGCTTTCTCTCTGCAGCTTCCCATTTGATTAGGGGCCCTCTGTGCCCTGTTGTGGCCCTACACTAGGTCAGAGCTCTGTTGGGTTCGTGTTTCTAGAATATCTGAAGACTTGTCTCATTGCGTTAATACCTCTGTCTATTTGCTCTTCAGATTCCTTCTTAGCCTCTTAATCTCCGTTGTATGTTTTTCTTGCCAGAGGTTAAATTTCTTTCTATTTGTTTTGGTTTCACTGGACTTGAGAGTTTAATGGATGCAATTAGCAGGTCTGAATAAATCATTATGGAATGGAAAGAGTTTTAAGAAATGAGAGATTTGCTTAATTTTGTTTCTGTAATTATAAAAAATAAAATTAAAAAAACCCCAAAAAACAACAAAATGAAAAACCAGAAATAAACAACAACTTTCTAAAAGCCATCTTCAATATTCCCTGACTCTGCAGGGGGGATGTGATATGATGTGGTGTATGAGGTACAAGTGACTTAGTTCTCATTAGCTCAAATTCAGATTTAGCTTAGAGACTATGCAGCCAAAAAGCCTGTGTGGCCTGGTTACAGGACCTGCTTTCTGAGCAATCATGTAAAGACACCATCACAAGTCGTCTAAGTCTTCCCTAGTGGCTCTCAAATCAATGTAACAGTCCTGCTGCGTTTGGCAGTACTGCAGCCCTTTCCTTGGCATCAATATTGTGAAAGACTTGAAGACCTTAGACATGCATGTGTCAGCTGTCTAAAGTTCAGGTGCTCCTCTTTTTGTGAGAAGAGTGTATAAATGATGACGTGATGAAAGCAAACACGTACAAGAGATTACATGACGTGGGAAGACCAAGAGCGTGTTGTCCTTGAGAGCTTGTAAAAAGGCTTTACAGCTTGTCCTCTATGGCTTGGACACCATGAAATCCCAGCATTGCAATGCTGGGTATTGGCATTTAATTTCCAATTGACTCAGAACTCAAAGAAGGAGAGTTCTAAGTCAAGTCAAAAAACCACCACCTTTTCTCTGTAATGTTGAAGCATTTCTTTGCACTAAAAAAGACAAAGAAGAAATGTTTCAGCCTTTCCTAAATAGGATTTTTAAAGCTTTTTGTTCTGAGAAATGTTTTGATTGTTTTGATCTATTTGAACACAAACACATTTTGAGATGTATTTTCCTCTGAGTGAACATCAGGTGTTACATGCAACTTCTAGTGGGTTAGCTTAGCAGATTGAGGCTGAAGAGAAATAACCCTCTTGCTTCTGTTGGCTTGTTTTGTAGAAAAAGACCATGAAACTCCTATGCATTAGAACATGAGAAGCTAAAAAAAAAAAAGTGTGTGATGATAAGAAAAAAGTGGGAGGGGGAAAAAAATAAGACTCACCTGTGAGGGCATCTGCAAAAGCCAACAGCAATGAGGGACAGAAAATAAGTGCTTCTTTCCCTGGAGCTACTTGTTTCTCTGACCTTCACAACACAAATCACTCCTTCCACTATAAATGAAATATTAACTGTCCTGCTGCAGTTACAGCATTCTATTGGCTTCTTGCAGCAGGGTCACAAAGCAAGGGAGGAAAGCAGGTAAGGAAGACAGCACTGTCCTTAGCTTATTTCAAAAGGAGGGAAAAAAACCACAATCATCGCAAACTGGAATCACAGCTGGTAGGAAGCTTGGTGGGATGAGAGGGAGGTGAAGAGCCTAAAGGTGAGGCAGAGAGGAGTGATGGTGCAAAGGTGCTGTCTCACCTGCCAGGTCCCCACAGCTGTGTCTGCCTGGCTCCAGCTCAGGGGTGGGAGGCCATGAGGAGCTGTTTGTGCAGGTGGCCAGCATTTGGGATGCATGATATGGGGCTTTGTTTCCAGTTCAGTTACTGAACTGCTCTACCACAGCAGGCTCTTCTGTCTGTTTTGTCGTGTGAACAGATGCTACCATGACCAGTCACACCACAGAGCTGCCTTTCCCCTCTTGCTGTAAGCACTTTGTAGCCAAGGCATTTCTCCTGCAGGTTGAACAGGCCTGACATATTCAAGACCTGAATTGGCACGAGGCGTGTTCTAGAAGTGGTTTGGAGATAGCAACAAGAATGACTGAGGGATTGTCATACTTGTAAAGCTTAAATTTTCTGTGCTGTTAGGAGCACCAGCCACTGGGGAGCTCTTTGTGCCTGGTGTACTTCTTACTCTTCAGCTGATGATGGAGGAGGAAGGGAAGAAAAGGAGAGAGGACCTCGAAGTATTGCTTCATTTTGTTGTGTTTTTGTCAGTGATAAAAAGCAGAGGCTGAGGTTGATCCCAGGAACATTCAGTGGTACCCAGTTTTTCACATACAAGCTATTTACAGCTCCAGTACAGTGTACCTTGCTTCTGCTGTTTTGTTATTCAGGAATTGAGCCCAAAATCTTTGCCTGTATCTAATCACCCATTTCTAACATCATCTTGCATTATGCATAGTCACATTAACAAGCGCTGCTGCAATGCGCCCAGCTCCCAGAAACACCTGTAGATCTCCTTAACTCTCCTGTAACTTGTGACTTTCGGCACTGACTCCATCCCAGGTTTGGGGTTGGATGATGGTTCTTTTTTGGTGTGTTGGTGATGCACGTCCCCCCTTGAGTCTCTCTCCATCCCAGACTTGCCTGGCCCATTGGAAAACTTGATGGAGGATCAATGGATACACAGTGGCTACCTCTGGCTGGCAGCTGGCTGGGCCCTGCTCAGGGTGTGAAGGCACAAGGATGGGACCCGTCGGCAGAGCAAAGTGTTGCTGCCACAGGCACCAGCTATAGAACCAGTACAAGGAAACATGGTGTAGGCAAAATGTAGTTAACCTAGATTAACCTGATGCCACAAGACAGTACTGAAGTCAAGAGCTTAACAGGACTTTTACAAGGAGGAGACAGTTACGTGGGTAATGAGAATAGCTTATGGTTAAAGGAGTCAGGAAACCTTTCTCCTTTGTTGTTTTTCCTTTTTCAAGTGAGCACCATGACCCCTTTATCTGTAAGGGCTTGAATCAACTGTGAACTGTCACCGTTAGGGGAAAAACCTCCCTTTAAGGGTAAGTTATTACACAGAGGATTTCTGCAGGTTTTCTGGTACCTTTCTCTGAAGCATCTTGTGGTGGCCAAGAGAGAGGAGCTGACAATAGGCAGAAATGCCTGGGTCTCATTTTAGTTTTGAAAACCTGTGGAGGCCCCAGACCTCACTGGGAAAAAGTGTCAGGAGTGGGGCCATGGGAAAGGAGAGCAGCGACGAGGATGGGCTGAGGCAGGGGAGGAGAGCATGTGTGTGGGTTTGCTTGTAATTAGGAGATTTGAACTTTGAAATAAGTTAATTAGTAATGAAACTTCTGACTGAATGATGCAGATTGTGAAGACCAGCTTTGTCAGCAGCTGAAATTAATTACAGGCTCAGGTACAGGGAAAAGGAGGGGGTGAAGGATGTGGGGAGGCATAACTGAAAGAAAGATGATAAACCTGGCTGCAGGCTGTTGCCGTGGTGATGAGAGGCAGTAGCTGTGGTTGACAGCAGTGACACATTGAAGGCAGCAGGCACTTCTAATTACCCCCTCCACCGACCCAAGCAGGCAGCAACCCCTCTCGACTCAGGGTAGCAGATGCTCTGATTTTCTCCTCACACTTTCCTCTTCTCCACTGCAGGTTGGATGTGCATTTTCAGGGTCCTTGCCTGCTCTGAAAGGAAAACTGTGGGGCGGCAGAAGGAGAGCTTTTCCTAATGCCACTTTAATAGCCCAGGAGCAGCCAGCGATTCAGCAGCATCCTCGGGAAGCCTGGACAATGCTGGCAAACTTTCAGAGACCTGGTATCTGAAAAGAAGCCAGGCACAGTTTTTTTGAGCAAGATGGTCAGGACTCAAGCATCCGGCCCAAATTGCAATGTTTTAGGGAGCACTCACCATTGCTGGCCAGGTCTTGTGCTTTGGGGTCGTGCCAGCTGCCCAAAAGCACCCTGCCGTGGTCTGCATGGCTTGGGGAGCGCACTGCAAGGGGAGCGAGAGGAGCAAAGGGAGCGTCCCAACCACCCACATGCTGCTGCTGCTGCAGCATGTGCACAGAAGTGTAGATCTGTATGAAATAAATCCCTAACTTTGAGCCCCTTTGCCTGAATACTCTGAATTTGGCTGTGGTCAGAGAGTACTCCCTGCCTCCTGGGTGTCTCGTGTCATGCTTTCTGGATGTTTGCTGAAGAAAAAAACCTGGCTTTTGAAACAACTTCTGCTTTTCATTTTTTTAAGTATTAATTTAATCCAGGGCTTTTCTGAGCACTGGCTCTGTCTATACATCTCCTGACTGCCTTATGCCTGGGGAGAGGGACTTTTGCAGCCGCTGGCTCAGCCCACATAAACTCTTCTGGCCCCTCAGTGTCATTCAGCACCAATCCCTCTGTCAGGGCTTCACTGGCACTGCCTTTCGAATAGCTGTCAAAGCACCTGCTGCAAAATGGAGAGGCTGAGACTGCTCAGCCTGGAGGAGAGAAGGCTCAGAGCGGTTTTATTCATGGGTAGAAATACCTGATGGGTGGAGTGAAGGAGACAGCCAGACTCCGTGCAGTGGTGCCCAGTGACAGGGCAAGAGGCAATGGGCACGGCTCGAAACACAGGATATCAAATTTAAACATAAGAAGACACTTTTTCACTGTGTAATCAAACACTGGAGCAGCTTCCCCAGTGAGGTTCTGGTGCCTCCATCCTTGGAGATATTAAAAACCCAACTCTGAACAATTGCTGCAGTTGATACTTTGAGCAGGGGAGTTGGACAAGATGACCTCCAGAGGCCTCTTCCAACATCAACCATTTTGTATTTCTGTAATTAAGTGAAAGATGATACCTACCAGGTTTTGAAAAGTCCAGAAAGAATTGCAGTCTTACCTGAAAAGCCTGTAGGAGCTAATAGAAACCTTTCCAACTGTTTTCCTGGGCTTTGGATCAGGTCATTGAAGAAACATGTAAGAGAGAAAAAGGCAGAAAGTTGAAGCTGTGTTGTGTAGACCTCTGAGGGCAAACATTTTATTCATGTCCTTTTGGTGTATTCCTCTCAGAAAAGACTTCTGGTTTCGAAGCCTACATGGAAGATGGGCTCCTTGTGCATTATTTTCTACAGCACTTGGGATTAACTTAGCGAGGGTTAGTGATAACATGTTCTTGAAATCACCTCACAGCATGATTGGCACAGTAGAGCTGGTGTCCTGCTCTTGTCTGATTTTGCAGCTGAAGGTAGCTCACCAAAAACCAGGTGGGGGAGAAGAGAAAGAATTAATAATCTTTGAAATCAGATTGTGCAGGTTGGTCATGAATCACTGTCAGAGAATGAGCACGGAAGAGTTGCTCAGAACACACCATAGATGTTGAGTGTCTTTCAGAAGTGACCAGAGATACAGGCCACTGTTTTGGTTTCAGTTCTGCAAGGACTGAAAATGGGTGGACTCAGTAGGTTGTATTTTAAGTGGATGATTTCTTGACTCAGTTATTTTAAATTTTAAAAAAATTATCTGAAAATGGAAACTGAGGAGATGTGTCTGTGAGGTGTGTTACAATACCCAAGGAGGATGGTTCTGCCAGAGACTGGGGATCCAATTCTCATTAGACCTACACCACTGCTTTGCAATGGGAACACTGGGAAGATATCACAGAAACGTGCCCACTTTTAGCATGAAAATACTGCAAATGAGTTCTTGGATAAGTGTGTTTCAGGTCTTAAGATTGCTTCAGGAGGAGAGGGATGATGAAGAGTAGGCAGGTAGAGGGTGTGAAGAGCACAGAGAAGGTCACACAGATACACCATTTTTACCCTCTTCTGTAATATATAAGTGAAGCGGCACTTGATGAAATTAAAAGGCAACAAATTAAAAATAAATAGGAGGAAACAATTTTTAATGTAAAGTATAATTAGCCGATGTAGCTCACGGCTGCCAACTATTATCGAAGCAGATATTTTAGTAAGATTATCAACAAAGGATTCAAATGAATAAGCAGAGCATCTGCAGGGATGCCACCGTAGCTGGGAAAACAATTATAAGGGCTATCAATCCTTATGCTTCAGGGCATAAATAGATCACCAGCTGGGGTCAGAAATGCAGTTTCCCCCCCTGGTTACTGAATAACTTAATTAGGCATAGTGTAGAGTTTTATCCAGCATGGGTCACCGCTGGAAGCAGAATAACAGATTGGATGGACCATTGACCTGTTCCAACGTGGCAACTTTCTGTTTCCAAGTTCCTTTAAGAACTTGGAAAGTTCTTAAGTTCTTCCAAGTTTCCTTTAAGAAGGGAAGAGGGAGACTTCTAGCCTTGTGTTGTTACCCCCTTCCCAGAAGGGCAGTAATCACTAGGCTCACACAGAGATTTGGCTGTCTGTGTTAATTTAGATCCCTAGATCAGAGATCTCTGCTACGTTTGAGTATAGGCCAGAATGGAAAGTGTCTTCCATGTGTTTAGAAGACTCGGTAAACCGGCAGAGGAGTGAGTATGTGTTTAACTATGGCAGTGATTTGACTTGTATAAATACCTTAGACCTGTGTGCTACCTCTACTTTCCCCTTTTCAAAAGAGTTTGTGGCTTAATCAAGGAGTGGAGTAGCGAGGAACTGAGAGGGAATAACACAAGAATGTAATAAACCAGCCTATCAGCAGTTGTTTCCCTTAATCTTCCTATTTTGTCACCCCGAGCCTAGAACAAGCTTATCTCAGCCATGATGCTTTTACAGAAGTTTTCCTTGATTCTTTTCCACCTGGTTTGAGTGTGTCAGCATGATGGTGATTTTGCTAAACTGCGTTACCCTGGGGATGTACCAGCCGTGCGAGGATATGGACTGCCTTTCTGACAGGTGTAAAATCTTGCAGGTAAGCAGACTTCCTTCTTGTTGTGATGGACAACCTTTCACATATGTTTTCCTTCAGTGTGTGGGCAACACCTTCCCAGACAGGTTGGCAAGAATGTCCCTGGCAGTAAGCTATCTTGTTTTAAAATGGCAGGAGCTTTCTTTGAGGAGGGAAATGGAGTGAGAGTGAGAGAGAGATAATGGAGTCTACTTGTGACCACATGATACAGAACAGTTGCTAACCTTCCTGATCCTGTGCCTAAGTAGGGGTCTCCTGACATAGACAGCTATAAGATACATAGCTCAGAGGTAAGCCAGGGAGAAATAACTAAGGTGGTAGCACCCAGGCAGGAGAGAATAGCAGCTCCCGATGCATTTGCTACTCTGAGGAGCAAGGGTACTCCTGAGTCCTCAGGTAACGTGGCATTCAGGATGCCCAAAAGGAGGAGACACAAAAGGCATGCCAAGAGGGGCCATGGGTACATTCAGCCTATGAATGCACTAGCTGTGCTTGCTGCTTCCCCAAAGGGAAGGTGACAGCAAAGGTTGTCATCTGTAGTGTTGCTGAGACTGCAGCATTCAGATATCTGAAGCCTCCATCTGTGATTAATATGTGCTGCCCAACCTGTGTGTGAAGCTGCACTATGTCCTCAGCTGAGCCATTTGCAGCGAGGTGATGAGGAATCCCTCCTGGGATACCTTGGAAGGACAGTATTTCCCTGGCCAGGTTTGGACCTGCTGGTGCTGAGCCAACACCTCCTTTCAAGTCCATGTAAGGAGAGTCTGAGTCTATATCAATTACTTCACCCATGGGGAAAAAAAAACATAAAACCCCCTTCTTGCTTACTTGAGCAGCAGGGAGCTGTGATGCCAGGGCTGCATGGAAGAAGTTTTTCCAGTTCTGCATCTAACTCATTTTCAGAAGTACTGAAGCTTGTATTTATCTTGCATTCTGCATTTTGAAGTGTAAGGTTGAGAATGCTTATCAAACATGCTCTTGGGTTTCTGTTTGGCAGGTATTTGATGATTTCATCTTCATCTTCTTTGCCATGGAAATGGTCTTAAAGATGGTGGCCCTGGGGATCTTTGGCAAGAAGTGTTACCTTGGAGATACTTGGAACCGCCTGGATTTCTTCATTGTAATGGCTGGGTAGGTTGACAGTTTCTAGTTTCATTTGTTCTGTGTTTGTTAGTCTTGCATGGAGAAAAAACACTCCCCATCTGAAGACTACATGAAGATTACTGGCAACTACAAATATTTTTCCTTAGACATACCAACCGGAGTTAAGCCTCTGTTATACTGATGGCAGGTGAAAGTGAATCCTCGCAAAGCTAGTTATACTACTCTTGATTTGCCATGGTGTAACTAAAGGGAAAGTTTCCACTCTAGTGCTGCTCCAGTACATCTGCAGAGCTGGAATCAGATGTTCTGGGGTTGGCGATCTGTGGGAGAAACAGTAAACAAGGTGGCTTAACTCCCTAGCTCTTATGTAGCCATCTATGTCACACAACTTCTGGAGATGGTGTTAATTTGTACCAGCTGAAGAACCAGCCCAGAAACTTTTTCTTGTTTTTAAAATGTCTGAGTGGAAGAGATGTAACCTTTACCAGAACCAAACTAGCGTCTCTGTTTCCAGCAGCAGTGTTTCGAAGGTGGGAATGTAATTTTTGTTACTCTGGGCTTTCTGTCTTTGTATTGCACTGGCTTTACCCATGGTACTATTGGGACAGGTTGACATTTGAGTGTTTTTTACAACAAAGTTGCTATGGTGAAGCTCTGATTTCCCCTCTGCATGTATGAAGTGGAAAGTATACCAGGATTTGCCTATTGAATTGCAGCAAAATGTCCATCTCTGACACCAGTGGGCTTGTACTTTTTTGGAATTTGTCCATTTTTCAGTTAGGTTGCCTTGTGGTATAGCAAAAAAAAAAGAGCTTAGAAATAAGTGATACTGTTGTTCCCACAGCAAACAAGCGAACGTCTTTTCAGAGAGAAACCCCCACTTTCCTCTTCCTCCCAGCAAGGGATTACTCGCATTCGCTGTCACCTGGAAGTGCATGTGTTACTGACTGCGCCAGCAGTGAGTTCGAGCTCACTTTGCAGAGTTTTCCCCTGTGGTGCGGAGCGGCACTGTCTTTATGTTTGCTTTTGACACAGTTCTTCTACAGTGAGTCTTGAAAGTAATTCCCTCTGGAGGGGCGTATAATTGTTTTCTTCTGGAGGGAGCAGAGATTTTCAAACTCAGTTCAGTTGTAAAAGTTTGAAGGCTGATTCTCAGCCAAGCTTGTGCATGAAAGGAGGACAGGCAGATGAAAGCTGTAGCTTTCTCTGAATTAACGCAATGTGTGTGAGATGGGAAGACTTTCCTTGTGGATGAGCCTGCTGTGATTTAAAATGGCCCGGCATGGAGACTGTGAGTTCATCAGGAAAGGCTGAGTTAAAGCATCTGGTGCATGGTGGTGAGAAAAGCTAGATCATTGTATCTTCTAGCTTGAGCTCCTG